>JAGXCT010031272.1:0-20069 GCA_022495035.1 Philopotamus ludificatus
GTAAAACGTCCAATTTGATTTGTAAAACGTCAAATTTGAAGTGTAAAACCTGTATTAGTTTGATAATGTAAGTTAACCACGACTGCGCTGAGATAGTACACGGATAGGTTAATCCTTTGGCGAAAATCTATGAATTCTGGGAACTCTTTATGACACTGGGGGTGAATGTAAGTGTAAGAGACTAATTCCCTTTGCATCTTTAGAATCTTTATCGAATATTTATATGAGTAAGTGGCGCTTTGGATTTTCTGTTATGCCATCCATCCATCGTGGTCAAATAAATAAATGTTTTAATGATGTATCATGAAAGTTTGAGAAAAAAAAAATAATAAGTAAAATGAAACAGATAATTCATTGATATAATATATTTTTTATCAATTATTTTATGTAGGTACATTTATTTTTTCTATACAATTACGTAGACAAAACTTTGTATTTGAATTAATTTACTCATTTGTCACGTATCACTTCATACATACAATATTTAATAAAAACAATCATTCGGCATCCATCATGTTTGGGGCTGAGCATGCGACTAGCCGTCGCGCGAAAGCCGCAACCGTTCGAAAAGTCAACGAGCCCGTTAATACTTTGACGGGACGGATAGCCGCGTGGATCAGTCCGTTACATTATACTAACACATTCGCTCACATTACTATGTACATTATAATCATTTTGAACAAATAAAAAAGATTTCTCTACACCATAGTTTTCTCTAATTATTAAAACAATTATTTTTACAAAATAATATGTATTTCTATACAAAAAAAAACAAGTCTCATGTGGTATTTCCAATAAAAAAATAACATCAAAATTTTGTATCCACAAAACACTTCTTTTATTAATCTTTTTGATATGTATTTCATCATATAATATATATATATATAATTTATTATCACTTCTCGGATATAAAATAATTAAATTTTTAGCTTTATCGCATTTTTTAAGATTCGCAACACCGAGATATATATACGTTACATCATCCCCGTTTCATATACAATACATATTAATTGATTGTAAAAAATATACATCTATTTATGTCGTCGGAAATACGTTATCCATAATATTTAATTAAAAATTACGATTTACAATACAGTATTTTTAAAAAACTAAGGGTGATATAATCTACAGTTTTTTGCGTTAAATATAATAAAAGAAGCATAATAAATTTTGTGAATACAAAAGATTCATATAAATTAAACATTTTTAAATGCATATTTTTAATATTCACAGTATTGCGCATTAACGTTAACTAAATTTATTACTTAAAAAAAAAACTATATTATTCATTCAGATTGGCAACACTTACATTGATGAGGTTCCTTTTCGTTTAATAATTAATATGGTACATTACGATTTAATAATTTAAATGCGAGTTATATGTAATAAGAACATTGTGATTGGAGCAAAACGATCGCAGCATATTTATGAGACGAGTAAACAATTTTTAATTTTACCGAGAAAAATTTGTACTATATTTTCATGTATAGCTGAAACTATTATTTGAATAAAAATGCACACAATCGGTTAACCACCTGAAATGCATTGCTGAATTGATATGATTGATTGATTGCTTTTGTTAACAGGCACCTGACTAGTATAATATAATATTTACAGGATATATCGCTAATTGAATAATGAAATAAGGCATCGACGATCTATCGCAAAATATTCCTCTCGATTATTTAATTTTTCAATACGTTTTCAGGTGGATATATGATTGTAAACGTTACAGATATGGCACATATTTGTGACAGATTTTTTTTTAGCTAAACTAGACATTGTGCAAAAATAATGTAATCAGCGTCATTCACATCTAACAAATATGTGTCACGATATCATCTCGATCGAGATTTATTTTTACTTAAATATTAGTGTTTACAGGTCTTGCATAAATAAATAAAGAGCTCTTAACACGATATGTTGGCACATTTGTTTTCAAGAGTAATCTCAATTTCATTGTGTTCAACTTATTAATCGCCGAGATCAAACTTTAAGCAGATTCATCACAAAATTGATAAAACGTCGAGTGGCGACGAACATGTCACTGTTTTATATAATAAAAGACTAGATATGATTTAAAATTACTACATTTTCGTGAACGGATAAACACGTTATTCACAATTTACTGAGATTAAAACATAAAAAAAAAAAAAACAATGAACCATCACGAGATTTTTTCTTATACAATACAAAAATGTTATATCGATTTGCATGCATATTTATTTTTTGTAACATTGTATGAATCTTAAGAGTATGATATTATGTAGAGAAAAAAAAATGTTGATATTATTTAGCCTTCAAAAAATTATTAACACATTACGATTTGCAGGATTCTGCGTTTCACTTCGCCGAGCAACCAAAATTTTTTGGACAAAATGCAAAAAAAATATTTGTACATAAAATGAATGGATTTTAAAGATTCATTCTGTGGTACATGTCACAACATGATAAGTTTTCATACTCGGCATAAAATTGATGAAGATGTTTAATCATCAAAATCATTAAAAAAAAAAAATTCTGAATAAACGAAATCTAAATGGCCGAATGACCCAAAACGTATCTCCCTGGTATAGATATATATTTTAGAGAAGCATAGCATGTTCTGTGAATGAGGGAGACCTCAAAAGTGATGGGGAGACGCCTACAAAAAAAAATAGAACGCTCTGAAGATGGCTGCTAGTAGAAAAATTCGACTTGAGTTAAAAGAAAAGAAAATATAAAATGCTAAATTAGTATTCTTTTAATAATAATAGTTTATAAATAAAGTTGAACACCCCTGGAACCAGTTTACGTATTGAATAGACATCAGGAAGATAATCATTAATTTTACATGAAGAAAGATTCAGATATTGTTTTAAACTGTATAGTTTTAACATTTTGAAAGCCAAAGACGTAAAATTTTAATCGTAATGTGTTATGCTAAATTCTCCGATTAAATAAATCACAATTTCAATCGTTTTAAAATGAACGCAAGATAATTTTTGAAGGCGTAAATAATTACGTCGAAAATTTCATATATTATTTTAATAAATACGTACGAATTATTACATGTTTTATTATTTTTGTTTAAGAATACGTACCGATTGAAGTTAATTTATATTAATTTATAAATATACGTTGACACGTTAGATGGAATGGTTTAAATAGTTATAAATTAGCAATCACCAAAATGCTGATTCGGATTTAACGATAAATACTATTTAGACTTAAGTGTTGTAAAAAATAATAAGCCAAAATATTGAATGTTTTTTTTATTATTTCGTAAACACACATCGGTTTCACGTACTTAAGTAAATTATTTCATGAGATCAGTCTCATAAAACAAAGGCTGTCTACTCTTAGCCTTAACCGTGTTACAATACTATAACAAAAATAACACTACAACTAAATAAAAAATCTCTTTACAGCGTACTTAGACATTAAATTAATCCTAAATGTTTTTTCTGATAATAATAATAATAATGATATAAAAAAAAACTTAATGTAAATTGGCACAGAGGAACATTTCATCGTAATAAAAATACTTAAGTCAAAAAATATAGAAAACGTGAATTGCGATACTATTAGGATAAAATATGGAGCTAGCACAAATCGGATATCTTTTAATGTACGCTCGTATAATTTTTCTCTTCATGCCGTTGCGTAAAACAACCAGTTAAAAATGATTAAATTTGTTACAAGATATACAGCACCAATATGATATCTAATGCGGAGAATCCATATCAATATACTTCCGAGAACCATGGACATGGTCGATTAATTTTTGATAATTATTGCACATACCAAATAATATACATAAATAATGTAATCGCACTATTCGTTATTTACTTGAGGCAAATTACTAATCACTAAGAAAAATATTATCAATATGAATTGCATTGTCATTTTCCTCGATTCCTTTCATAAGATAAAGTAATGAAATCATGAAATGCGCTCGATTATTATTATTTTTGTACTTACTTTATTCAAAAAATTTCAGCACGTATGCGTTATTATTCTTTTTTTTAATAATAATACAGGAAACAATAATAACTAAAATTCAGTCTGTACATATTACATAACCGTATTATGCTAACGCGTTTAATTAGCATGTGCTAAAATCACTAATTATATCTTTTCATTAATTCTTACACAAATCTTAGTTTGCATTTGCATAAATATTATGCCCATGCCGTTAAAATTTGGCCCGATCCATACGAAAATATATATTTTAAAGCATCTATGGCATGAATCTTACATACACTATCATCGCGTGAACAGTAATATCCAACGATTCCGTAATCGGATGTATGTAGCGGAGATTTTAACGATAAATAATATAGACGAAAAATTTACATATTTAATTCCAATGCGCTATGATCAAAAAAATAAGAGAAAAACTTGTCGATGAATATAAAAACAAAAAACAATATGATAAAATATTCTTTAATCCGTTTGTGATATTAAAATAATATTCATGACAAAGGAGACGAGTATCAAAAACGACAAAAATAAGAACTAATCAACAGACTTAGTCACTAATATAAAAAAATATTTACAATAATAATACACGAATGATAATTATAACTATATATGACACATTCTCATATAAACTGTCTTTTCACAAGTATTATGTATTAGTTTATTTTATTAACACTAAAATTTGTTCCTACTGGGTTCACTCTTGTCCCGTATCACTTTGTACAAAATATTCTAAATCATAAGGCCATCGTTACGCAAAGTTCTCTAAAGAACTTCGGCTTAGTTAAAAGTCAATATGTTTTCTGCAATCATTCACATCGTACTGACCGTCTTAAAATAATAAATATATGTATAAAATTATCAAATTTTAGAATAATCTATAATCACTAATCGAATCATGTCAATACATATTATGTAGATCATCCGTATGTATTTACGTCCCGAAGATAATCAAAAGAAAAATAAATAAACTGACCGATGCAATATTGAAATTTCCAACATTTTTCCGTGTATATAAATATAATATAAAAAGAGCGAGATCTTACGATTGCGATTCAATGTAAACTTATAATATAAATGCAGTTGCTGAGCAAACTTAATAATTATGTTGACTGGTAACCGGCTTACAACTGGTAATATATTTGGAAATATCTCAATATCACAGAAAACGTATTGACTTTTCAGCTAAGACTATGATACAGATATGACCTTATTTGAGTTATTGGGATTGTTAGTAGATGAAGAATTCGATGTTGATGATGATGATCCACTGCTTCCGGCATTGTTTCCTACACCGCTCGTGTTTCCTCCGCTCCCCGATCTCGGCACATCACTCAACAAGTGTTGACTATACCCACTGATAGAACTTCTCGCATAGTCACTAAGTAACGGAGTATTTGAGGTAGATGGCACAGTTTTACCGAAGTCCGGGGCAAAGGGCATGAGCGAGGATGATAGATTGGGAGGTGGATTCGATCGTAGCGCAGACAAATGCGTTACATTGATACTACTCAAGCCGCAAGATCTGCTCGTCAGTCTATTAACACTCAGGGGATTATTCGCATCACGGGGGTTCGTGCCGACGGGCAGTCTCGGCGTCGGCGGGTGGTTGATGGGTATGGACTGACCGGGCGTGGGCGGTTTCAGTTGAACGGTGTCGTTCATTATATCCATCGGAGGTAGGGGGGAGGGGAGCGCTCGGCCTGCCGGACTCGCTAAGCTAGCGGGACTCGGCATTAGAGCGCTCGGACTCGTGAGAGAACTGAGTGCGGAAAGCGACGGACTGCTGAGCGAGCCGTCGCGGTCCCTCGCCGACGACGAGTCCGAATCGCTGGCTGCATCAACATCGTCTCCGTCCATTTCGCCGTCGTTGTCGCCGTCGTCTCCATCAGTAGGAGGAGGGAGACCCCCGCATGCTGCCGCTAGCGCCTCCAAATATCTGATGCATTTTTTCTTGCGCCTAAAAATTATAAGCAAACGATATCAACAATGTCACTATAAAAATATTCATCGTAGACACAAATAATAAGAAGAAAAAAAAACAAGCAGTTTACAACTGATCGAGAGATTTGACAAAAGCGTGGATCGTAATAAAATTATTATCCGCATTTTGTAAGCCTATCGATTCACTATAATCCCAAAGAAAACTTTAGATATATAGGATATTCTACATTTCAAAAAAATATACAATAACTTGTAACTTATCTATAATAAAAATAAATTCAAAGACTATATACAAGATTTGATAATAAAATCAGATTTTGGTACATTGGTACAGAATTAATGTCGCATTTTCTAAATGGGATTATCGGGATTAACGATAATGAATGACATATTGGATACCAGGAAATGGCTACGATGGTATAAAAATAATAATTATAATCTCGATATCCATATGAAAATTCAAAGGCAAGATGTTTGGATCCCGCACGGTTTGACCGAGCGCAACAAGACAAGAAATGTCTCAACATATGCAGATTATTGCATAAAAAAAGAGTATTATCGCACGTTTTTTTGAGATTTAATTACTAGAGATGAGAAAAAGGTGCTCGACTCGAAGTTCGTGAAAAAAAAAAACAGTGGCTAACCCCTAGACAAAAAGCAATTCCAACCTAGAAAACCGGACTGCTTCCAAAAAAATTGATATCTGTGATACAAGAGGAATAATTCAAATCAGTCAAGAGGCCAGATCTAGTGAACGTGGAAAACGACGACGCCCGTTCTTATGTGGCTGAGTAAACGTGACAATCGCTTCCACCAAATTCACTAGATCTGGTACCTTCGAATTGCCATATGTTCCGATTGATGGAACATTTTTTAAAAAACAAAAAATTAAAACAGTGAACAAGGTAGAATATTCCCTTTCCAGGTATTTTGATTCAAAATCACGGCAATTTTATAAAAAAATAATTTATAATTCAATAAATAAATGGGGAAAAAGTCAAGGATAATAATGGAAATTACTTTTTATGGATACATTTTAAAAAACAATTGAAAATTTGAGATCGAATATCATTGATAAAATACGACATTAATTCTGGGTACCTCTAATATGTCGATAGACTATCAAAACAATATTTGTTATCATTGAGAAGATGAAGACAGCATTGCTGACGGAACCATTACCAATAATTTGATTTTAAGTGCTTCGAAGATGCGGGAAAATGCGCTGACACAAACATATTTATCCCTTTTACTATTCTCGAAATTATTTACGAATAAGTTCTAGAAGGTTCCATGAATAGAAATAGGATATTTCTATCCAAATGATGTTTACACATGTCGCTAGCATGTACAGTGAGCAAACAGTTGACACACCATTGTCTTTAGCGATTAAAAAGCGCATATTTGATATTGCCGAATTAAAATAGTAAATTCCCGATATTTTCTTATCAAACCTTGTACACAAAATCGAGATTAAATCATTATTTTAAAAAAGATGACCATAAGCAGTCGGTAATTTAAAAAACAAATACAATAAATAAAAATTTAAAAACATAATATAAAATTTATAATAAAAATATCAAATAAAAAATGTCGTGCTTTCTAAAATCCATGCTATATCCATATTTAAAATTGTTAAAAGTATATTCAAATGAAATAATCTTAATAATCTTCAAAAAAAAAAATTAAAATTAATATCATACATAAATTTGAAAAAGCTCTCATTTGGTATGGTATAACACCGGAGATCATAAAATATACTTAGCATGCTTAAAAAATATATCTTATTTGCTATAAGGCTGTATTTTCAATAACAAAAATAAACAATATTATAATCTACACATACATTCATATACAAAAAAAAAAAATAGTAAGCTATTGGGTCAGAATGTCAAAAAGCTTATAAAATGTATTTCGTATAAATTCACTAAACTCAATAATAATGCAATTGCCATTGATTATAATTTTATATAATATCAAAATGTCATATGTAACAGCAATTGTTATGTTGGACCGATAGATTAGTTGTTGATTTTATTTATTAGGTATACATATATCTAGGGCCGATGTAGCGGAACACTTATCTAATCAATCGAAATGTAATAAATATATATATATGAATTCCGAATCCAAGATCGACCCTAAATATATTAAATTCGATCAATACAACAAAATAATTATATTTGCAAAACCATTTAACAATCTACTACATGTTATTATTCAACGAGTCGCAGAAACACCAACAACACAAAAACACACAACACTGAAATAGTTAAAAAAAAAAATCAAGCAAAATTGAGACGAGTATCATAAATTTTGTTAAATCAATACTGAATTACAGTCAACCCTCCTATAGCGCTCCTTGCTATAGAGCGGAATGTGCGTCCCTTCTATAGTGCTAAACGTTAACGTTAAATAGATGTTAAGTGCTAAACGTTTACGTGAAATAGATAAATAAATATGTTTGATGTATTGACATTGTTTAATTTAGAAAATATAATTGAAAAGACATAACCCCAAATTTTGTATGGCTGTCTAGTCTTCTATAGAGCGGGTTTCTATAGCGTGGTCCTTATCTTAGGAGGATTGAGTGTATACATTTGAACAAAATTGCAATGATACGACATCACAAAAAGCCTACGTAATTTTATTATATAATCCTGCTTCTTGGCAACGTGCAACTGACCAAAAGCATTTCAGCGGGTATGACCCGGCCAGGCCGCCACTAAAGGTCCACGTAAGTGGGCTCCTGTGGAGAGCCAAGAAGGGTTGGCGTAGCCCCCGGTGGCCTCAGCAACCCGAGCGGTCCAGATCCAGTTCCTACACTTGCAGCTAGCATCACATTACTCGACTCTGGACTGCATTCCGGCGATATCGATATAAATAATTTATTTTTCAATATAGATATATGCAAATCAGTTGATATTTTCAAATTAAATATATATGGAGTTTCAACACACATAAAAAAATGTTGAAATGTAACGGTATAGTTAATGTTTTAATATTAGCAAAAATTAGTAGTAAAAAAATTGTATTATATAATAAATATTGCAAATATTATTGAAAAAAGGCATTCATATTACAATGTATTGATGAAGCGTTCGGATGATTTGACAGCATCACAACCAGGTCCAGGAGAGGCAGCAATCATAAGATTGAGAGAACATTTAATATAAGATTATAAAAATAATTGTTTTTTTTATTTTATTAAAAAATAAATAAAATAATACTATTTAAGAATCTATCTAAAATAATAATAAGGATACATTTTAAATTTGTTTCTGTAATATAAACATGAATGAAATGATGTAATAATAAAAATGAAAAATAAGAAAATAAACATGTTAAAAAATAATTTCAATGTGTGAATTTCAGAAAATGTGTCGATTCAAGTATATATATATTTTTTTTAATAATTATTCTCGTAATTTATGCTCTATCAATGCTATTCCTATGATTGCTGTTTCTCTCACATAAACAATATTATGATCTAGGTAAAAAACAATTTATATAGATTTGTAATAAGCGTTCACACTCTATATGCAACAACTAATCTATTGAATATTCTCTTGATATGGCGTTATTTTCAAAAATCAATGTATCGTATTAAAAATACGCATTAATATGTATCGTTAAATAAAATTTGTGCTCTCTACTCGAAATAAACATGTGTATAAATCATTAATCGGAACAAATGACATTTACAAGTTGTTATTTTTGACATTGACATTGAATTTTTGGGTTCCACATTATGTTTACAGTGAAAAGACACATTTTCTGAATCTGATCGATCGATCAATTGATATATGTACGTTTAAATATAATTTTATTATATAATTTAAATCATGGCAACATTGCAATATATCAAAAAAAAAATAATCATTTGATTGAAAACGAACGTGGATAATGTGTTGCCATGATTAAAATATATTTTTTTCATGAATTATAGTGAAAAAACATGTGTGTATAAATAAAAGGAGGTTATTAAATTTATTTTATAAAAAAAAATAACAAAAAATATTTAAAAATACAGAAATCGGGATGAAATAATCATAATAATAATAATAATAAAACATACAACTAAAAAAAAACAGTCTTTCCACTTAGAAACAATACATAGACACCAAAAAATCATATTAGAAAAAAAAACATCGTTATAATCGTGATACAATTTATATTTTAAAAAACATAAGATTGATTTTATTTAGTGTCTAAAATAATAACTACTCCCGAACATTCGACGAATGTATTCGCTATGAAATAATTAAATTAATCGTCTATCGCAAAATTATGTATTCGTCAACGATTCTATATTATTCAATCGGCGGTAGACGGAATGGTATAGCCATTTATTTTCGAATCAAATTTATTTATAAAAAAAATGATTAGTAAATAAACGATCTATGTATTAATATTTACTACACAACTAAAATTATTATATACACACGAGATTAACGTAATAAAAAATGATAATCACCTGCAAGGCTTGCACCATTGACTCTGCTGGTCCAAGCCGTATCTGGCGCGGCATTTCTTTAAATTATTTCCTAAAAAAGAAAGAATATCCCCATTGAGGGGAGTATGATTATAATGCAACGATATCGTTAAACTCTGATATGAACAATGAATTGAATCTGTGATTGATTTCAAAAATATTTAATAAATAAATTGCAAAAGCTAAAATTTTGATATTTAATATATTATTATCGATAAAAAATAAAAAAATATCATGCCGATAAAGAAATCGTGTACGATTCCGTCGATTTATTTATAAGCATGGATATTTATTCAAGAAGAATTCTTAACGTTACTATAAATAATAATAAATAATTACTGCCACAAAAACAAAATAAAAACATATCAAGGCAAAATGATGGAATTGGAATGCTACAAATATACATGCAAGGATTTTTTTTTTCGAGCCCATAAAAACATGCATTACATAAATACTAATAAAATAATAAGGATACATTCGCATTGCTATTTTACGATCGATCGATTGTATTGTTTTAATTTTTTTAATATCGATCAATGATTTATTGACGCTATAGCAATGCAAATTCGGTAGATCCATACGCATACGTTTATTAATGCGTGTGAATGTACAGGAACTGAAAATGGGGGTAGAGAAAGAGACAATCGATTTTCAAGTACTACACTACAAAATAATAATGTCAACTCATCTTAAATAACCATTACAGAAGACCAATAATATCATATATATAATATATAAACTGGTAAATAATAATAATCATCGCATTTAAATAATAAAATAATATTTAAATATATCCAATGTAAAATTGTATTTTGAAGCACATAGCAGAATAGGTTCATAAGGGAGATTTTTTCAACAATCTGATAGTGGCCAGCTCAAATAAAAAATCGTTAAATAAAGAGTAGAAGCAAAAATTATATTGCATATCATAAAATTATAAGTATTGTGAAATGATCAAAAGTATGCACTTTAATATTTCGTACGACGCATTATATACATAATATATATATATTTAGATTAGACTATACACCTGTAAACATATATAGAAATATTAATCATAATTTTTAATATTAAACATATCCTATTTAATAATGTTATGAGGAGATATCAACGCGAATTGTCAAGCCAATCAATTTAGATATAAAAGGATTTTTTTTTTATATAAATAATTATTGTTCACAGTAGCTGTCTTTTTCTATTATTAAATAAATTATAAAAAAATTAGGTTGTCATTGATAATCGGTAGTTGTATTGTTTTATATGGTCTTGAATAATCGATCGGTACAACAGTGATCGTAATTAATTTTAATAACAAACAATTCACATCGTTATTCATTTTTAATATATTTAATTCGACACAATAATCATCGTTGTACCGATCGGTTAATTTGTTTCGATATTTTTTATAGCATTTAGATGATTTCAAGATTTTAATTACCCCCGAATTTCATCATGCAAATATATCTAAGGCACTACAAAATATCATATGTTAATAACGAATGTATTCATGATATACTTTCCTGATTCAATAAATAATTTTATATATTTTAATACACGGTTGGCTCAAATTTCATTAAGAATTCCTACGAGTGTTCAAATTATTTATTTATATTCAGAATTCCGCATTAAATCTGAGTCATTACCGTATTATGGAATAATTTGATTTTTAATTTAAATTCAGAATAAATAAAATAACCGTATGTTAAAAATTATGCAAGGCTGTCCCGATACGATATGTAATGAAATAATGATTAATTATATTATCGTCCGCATATTATAAGATAATTTGTAAAAATTGCTCATAAAAATATATACGTTCCACAACAGTGCTTTTCTTATTATCGCAAAATTAAATCGATTTTATCGTCAGCGATACCCTTTTATCCAAACTTACATCTACGTCCTTAATATATTATCAATGTCCTTAATGAAAATAAAATAATAAACACTTACGACTAAATATTTACATTATACAGATTAGACATAAAATGAATACAATCGCATTAATTATGTTATAATGATTAGATTAATGAATGATTAGAATAAAAAATAAAATATTTAAATGTTATGTTTCAAAGTATACTCAATTACAGGCACCGTTGTTGTGAAAAGCACTGCTTTATTGTTTTATCATTTAAGGATGCGATATATCAAAGCATTTAGGATTCGGGCGCATATTAATCAAGCAAATTATAGTCCGTGGACTAGCAAAAGGAAATGAAAAACCGGGACAACCTTCCGATGGGGAGCCGAAATGTTTATAATTAAAAAAAAAAAAAATAATAAAATCAAACTATACAAATCAAAATCAAGACTAATTATCTAAATAAGCAAAACAGAAAGAGAGATAGAAACTACTGTCCTTTCAACCCACTAACTATGTATGGTAAAATAAGAGTCAATTTTTGGACCACCAATTAATACAATTGATTTAAGAGAATACCCTCAATCCGACAATAAAACTGCAATTTATGCCTCCTCCGAGATGAACCAATTTATTCTTACATGGTGTTATGATGACCGATCGATTAAAATTACATTATACCCCCGACTGATTTTTGTGATTCATTTGTATGTTTAAAAAAAAAATCATTTCAAATAAAAAAATAAATAAATAATACATAATATGTAACCCTACGACCCTATCGGCTCACCATAAATAAACAATGTAAGAAATGACGTTGGCTTATCTTCAAATCATTTAAATTCGAATACTTCTAATCAAAATGATCGACGAAGCAATCGAAAATAAATAGATTATCGACAAAAAAAATGCAGGACTATGTAAATTCCTATATGATACGATCGCTCTTGACCGACCAAAAGGAAATTGAGGTTTTGAGGATAAACTTTTGGATAAATAAACAAAAATAAGAGGTGTTTGGACCGTCGAGACCTTCTCAATTACAATCAGTAGTAAAAATTAAATTTATTTCTCGCTATTTAATATATATATATTATTTAACCATAACGAATTATACATATCGTATTTTTTTAATTAAATCTATCACTGTAATTGAAAATCATGTATATATTGCGAACAAGCAAAATTAAACGAAAATACTACATTAAAAGGTATTTATTTTATAAAATAATAAGATATATATGTAATTATGGCTGCGTAAAATTAACATTCCCGTTTAAAAAAAGCCATTATGAGACGACGACTATCGATTGCATTATTAAAAAATCCGATATTAGTTTTGTACGATCGATTTAAAGATATATAATCTACTTTAGATGCAAAAGCGAAAGTCTAAGCAAAAACTACATAACTGATGAGAGGCGGTCGAAGGAATTGGGATAATTGAAATACGGAAAGATAAAATTTGGGGCAGTTCAGGGACGATATATGTCGGGGGCGGCGGCAGGGCAGTACCTCCATCGGTTGTCTCCTGTTTTCGCTTCCTCTTCTTGCCCCTTTGGGTGTTAGCCCTAGATGACCAATCTGGGTAAAGTTGCATGTGGAGTTGTCTTTCCCTGCGCGCTAGCTCGTAATACTTGGCTTGTTCCTCACGACCCAGCGCATGCCACTGTTAGCGGCAGGTTATATGAAAGCAAACAGATAAGAATACCTGTCGTTGAGAAACTGAAGCAACTCAAATGTATTTGCATTTTACAATTGTTTCTCGAATTCAAGAAACTAGTGGAAAATTCTACGTTTGTTGTATCGGTAACCAGCAATGACTCTCGTTTTTATATCAGCCGTTCTTACTGTATTGAGAAAAATTTACATACAGAGTTATCGTGTGGCGAAAGTAGTAAATTCCATACTCTGAACATAAATTGATCCAATAAACAGTGTAAATCAATGTTTTCAATACACTATATAAATATAACACGACAGGTATTCATCTTAATTTGGAGGCATTCGACCCAATAAATGTTCTTATTCGTTCTGAAGAGGAAGAATTAATGTACACGTGAAGATGGTGCTAGAAAAACAGCCTTGTTTCTATTATATCGCAACTAATGCTTGACAATTTAATTTTGATACGGAATCGATTGGCCAATTTGTTATTGTTATCCCTAACGGTAAATAAAACGGTTATGCTAATAAATTTTGAACCTATTCTGCGGATCATACGGTGAATTGAGTATACACTTCCGGTGCACTTCTTGAAAACCGATTGCACTTATCCTACAGGTAGGAAATATGAGGGACTAAAGGGAAACCATCACGATCCACTGACACGTCACACACTAACAAATAAATTATCTAACATTTTATGGAAGAATGCAAATGATCTTTTAAGAAATATATACGACCAAATCTCAAAGCAATTATTAATGATAATATATTTTCAGCAAAATGATGTGTTATGGTATATTTGCATATCTTGAAAGATTCAAATGCATCACCACCTTTGAAGAACAATGAATTTATATAGATGAAATTTAGAAAAGTGACATGGCGGTATTAATGATATTACATTATGTATTGTGAACTAAACGACAGTGTCGAGTAAATGGTCCCACAACTCGATTTTACAGCTGCTTTTCTAGCACAATGTGTCGGTGCAATATGAAATATGATTAAATGATAATAAACAAAAATAAAATAACCCCGTAGCATATTTATCTAAAACCCTTATATATATAAATATTATATTAGCCACGATCAGCTCAGCGGTGGATGTGGTGAGATTCCCATCAGAGATACAAACTAGCACAAAACAACAGAGAAAGAGACAATACACACTTGTGATGGACAGAAAAATAGATTAAATAGTTCATAAAAAATTAGAAAGGATGACAGAGGTGGGATATTTAATGTCCAGCGGTTCATCGAACGATGGAAGTTCACTACTTAAATAGTACACTTAGAACAAAAAAAAAAAAAAATAAGTTGAAGAAATACGTAGTCTCTGAGACCTTTCACTGATTATATTGGCGAGCTACCGTCGTGTTATTTGATATTGGAGTCGTTTCAAATTGCGAAGAGCCGGCCAACAGCGACGAGCTCGGTTGACAATCATCGGCGAGTCAAGAGGTGTTGAAGTGATCCGGTGCCGGGTTCCCCTCCTGGTACAAATTTGTGTCAGTGAAAGGTGAGGAGCAAGTGGTTTCCTCTTTGGCGATCGCAATTTAGTCGGTCTGTGGCCTGTCTGTCGGTCAGTCGGCCACGGGCCCTCAGTCTTTCGCCGGTCGACAGATCCGGCCGAGGTCTGCCTCCGTCGCCGGGGAATACCGGCTCTTCGTCGACGCCATGTCAACACTGTAGCATAGCTCACTAGTCCCGCTATAGTCGCATAGTGACCGTCGTGTTGATAATACAGGTGAGTCGCTCCATCATCATCCACAGTCATTGTCGATATTGTACGTGTTATGCAAGAAGCATTAGCGGTTTTTTCTTATTTGAGTTAATGGAACACGCGGCACTGTCATTGTTACCATTACGGCATACTCAAAATATGTAAACAAGTTTATCATATATTTAAATACATGTTTTAGTAGAAAAAAAATGTTGAAACGGATATAAAATATTAAAGTCTCGCGTATAACGGATGCTCAATCATTTTTGAAACGCGTTAAATTTAATTTTCGGTAAACAATGTTGGACTATAAAAAAGTTGTTATGACCAAATTTCTATATATGTTTTGATCTGCGTATGAACTCGCGCGACAAACAAGATGGCGGATTGTAATTCATTTGTTTTGAATAATTATTTCAAATTTGCATGGTAATTAATTATTTAAATAGCATATTTAAAAAATGTTGCTAAATTAGCTATATATAAATATAAATGATTCATTATAATTATGCAACAATTGCATTGAATCGATTGTAATTTGGTTTGCGTGTTTAAAAAATATATATTAAGATAATTTTGCTCAATTGGAATGTTTTAAATGGATAAATACATATTTATAATGTGATCGAATGATAAAATGATGTTTTTCGACAAAGAATATAAAATTATATAATATTATACTGAAAAACATGAATATTTTTTTGAAAAACATGCATATTTTTTGTAAAACATGGATATTTTTTTGTAAAACATGGATATATTTTTGAAAAACATGGAAAATGTGGAAGGATTTTTTAGAAAAAAACATCGTTGTTGTGATGACACAGTCTCAATATTCGTCAGACAAGAACCTTATGATTTCCTATTATTCCCGATGATGAAGAAAAAACATAAACACGGTCTAAATTAGATATCGTTTTTCAGGCAGTAGATTTTTATTAGTTTATCATATTATATTTATTTATTTGAAAAAAAATCAAGGGCCCCATGAAGAAGGCCGTCATGGGGCCTTAACTGTGGGCCCTTAAATACCAAGGACCCTGATGCCTTTTCCATCGGTTTCCCTAGGTAGATACGGGCCTGATGCTATGGCTTCTAAAACATACGCTTACGTTACGGAATAAGGAGCGCAATTCAATATAAAATAACATATGTTAACGATACGAGATATTATTTACAGACAAAAAGGAAGGACCCTTGTTCTTGAAAGCGTATTGGTATTAATCCCTAATTTTTTGCTTTAAACTTAAAAAAATACCTAATAGTAGTGGCGGATTTCCCCTTAGCGTAAAATGCGCACGCCTGGGGCCTCAAAGTTCAAGAATTATTAATAATTTAGCAGTATTCCCTAAATTAGATTGATAAATAAATAACGATAGCTATGGCGTGTTTTTCAGGTAATATTTCATCCGAACCATATGCTCTATGACTTATTATAGTTATCTTAAGGCAAAACATATAGGTACTCGGCATACAGCCCTACATGGGGCCCCTGAATTTATCTAGAAATAATAAATATTTGTAAGGTCTATATTATGAAGAGGGGGGGCCTCAGAATTGAATTGCGGAATTCAGGTACTAAATCTGCAACTGCCTAAAAGTAATAAAATAACATGTTGACTGCTAAAAAAAATATATTTGGCCGTTGAAAAGGTTTGATTTAGCGCGGGCGTTGATTTTTTAATTTTGGAAAGAATGGAAAATGTTGAAAGAATTTTTGGAAAAAAAAACATTGTTGGAAGTTGGAAAATAAGAATTACTTTAATGAATCCGCAGATGTTTTATTTGTTAAGTTTCTAATTCGAGCGTAAAATTGGTAATAAAAATGCTCGATTCCGCGGTATCTATTGAGTGAAAGCAGTCACCGAGTTACTCTCACTCCTTTTTCCCATAGTAGCCATGAGCCTAATTTAGCAGAATGATTCGTATGTGTAATCGGCAGTTATCCAACACGCATGCAACGGTGAAAAGTGATGATACATTACCATTTTATTACCCAGAATTTATCAAAACGATACAGCTTCACTCGTTACTGGTTTTTTTTATGTAATTTTAACGGCAATCTCTTGCTCGTTGCACTCTTACTTTCTAGTAATAATATTCTTTGCAGTAGATTTTTTATTCGTGTCGCAATGTTTGTATGGGATTTTTTTTCGGGTAGAAATGTCGAGAGTCGCAATTTGAATGGCCTTAATTTTCTTATATGGCCACATAAAAATAAACATTGGATTTTCACCACACAATCTTGATGTTCCACTATTAATTTGGTAAAAATGGTTATGTCGTTTATTTTTTAGGAAGTCGTTCGGTTTTAGTTCACTCTGCGATTCATTGGCAAGAGTTGATTGACATCTTCAATGCCAACTTCCTAATTGAGATGTTCAGTAAACCAACCGTACTAGTATTAGTATTGTTATTAGTGTAAAAAACATTAAAAAATCGGTAAATATTGTGATTTTTTTAAAATAAAATCCATATTAAGTGTCTTGATATTGAATGACGCATAAATGCGTCAGCCGCTCTTAACGTTACTCTTACAAATAACGCGATTTTAACGATATTTAACCGATCCGTCACGGTGGCTGAATATATACCCCAAACATTTAAATAAAGAATTGATAAATTCTTCGACAATACCATGACATTTGTTTTAAAATTGGATTTTTCTAAGAATAAAAGTAGTTATTCATGATATGCTTCATAATTTGGACGGTATTTTGGATTTCTTTACTAATCTATATGACGCGTAAGCGATATGCGAACTCAATGAAGTTCCGCCGCGACTGAGACACAGCACGATATTTTTTCTCGCTCATATCCGGTACGGAGTGATAAAAAACATCGCACCCATGCTAATGGAAAATAATATTGTTGTTTTTATTTTCATTTGTTGACTTTTTTTGACAAATACAAAAGTTTGGGACGTGTAGGATTTATATTAAAAGACTTATTCGAGAAAAATAAAAAACTTGGGGTCCCAAATAATACCCATTGGCACAACTAGGTTAAGTCATCGGCTGTTTTAATATGACTACGAATCTATCAATCGCGTTACAAGTTTTCACTTCAAATTCACCCTTTTGCTTTTCAAATGAACCCTTTTGCATTTCATTTTTTTTAAATAAAATCGTCAGTAAGATTCTTGATATCGAATGACGCATAAATGCGTCAGCCGTTCTTAACGGTATTTAACAAATGACGCATATTTAAGTCATCTGCCTGCAATGTTTTAATATGACCACGAATCTATCAATCGCTATCGACAGATGGATGTAATTCATATTTTTCATTAAAGAGCCTTTAATAAAATAATTTATTAATATAAATCTTAGTTTTTCAGCGTGATTTAGTGTTAAATTCGTATTATTTATATTTATGGAAAGGTAGATACGTTCTAACGCGTTAAAAAAGATATAATGGATATAAGAAAGTAGGAGAAAGGTTCTATATCTTTTATAATCAATAGT
This sequence comes from Philopotamus ludificatus, assembly GCA_022495035.1. Lineage (NCBI taxonomy): Eukaryota > Metazoa > Arthropoda > Insecta > Trichoptera > Philopotamidae > Philopotamus > Philopotamus ludificatus. The sequence goes on from JAGXCT010031272.1 coordinate 19,125, forward strand.
GATTTTTGATTGAATTTTATATGAAAATATATTCCCAATTGTTTAAGCACTTCTGGAACGTTGAATAAATAATTATTATAAATTACAGTCCAACTGAAATAATATTAAAATTAACCAGTGTCGTGGTTTGACACTGGGGGAATATTAGTATGAGAGACTCATTCCTCTTGCATATTTAGTCTTTAGAATGTTTGTCAAATCTTTATATGTAAAATGTCGAAAATTTTATCGACATTTTCATTTTTTCGTGGAAAATCGCTAATTAAAATCAATAAATAAATAATTATTTAATTAAATAATGATAATAAAAAACAATATGTGAGAGTTCAATAACTACGGCGAAAGTCATCAATCAGTAATTCTCTCCGTGTACATTTTCTACTACATTTTTTCCAAGACATTTGATCACATATAGTTGAATATTTAATAAACCCGTCTATAAATACGAAAGAATCGATACGATTCAGATGGATATGCATAGGGTGACCATTTATTTTTCATCTCAAAACGGGACCAAATTTAGCATCTATTTAGCGTTTATTTCTTAATCATATATTTAAGTTCAAGGTTGAATATAATATATACATAAATCGTTATAAAGTATATATTTTTTTAGTAGAAAATATTTAAGAATATACAAGAATTTAATTTAAAATAATTTTAAAATTGATTATAACTAAATTATAAATTCTAAAGAAGCATTCTACGTCTACACTGTGTGCAGAACACCAAATTAATTGTATGGCAGCGTTATCAATTTTATACTATTCATTTTTCGGGCAAGTAAAAGCTGAAGAGTATCTACTTTTACCCCACTTTTAATTGTGAAAAGAAAATACTATATCTCTAAACCAGGGATTCCCAAACTTTTTCAGCGACCGAACACTTGGCAAATCCGAAAAACTTGGCGGAACACTTTGGAACCAGTTTTTTACATTTTTAAAG
>JAGXCT010031273.1:0-19984 GCA_022495035.1 Philopotamus ludificatus
AGGTTCCTAAAGATTCCTTTGGTACTGGATTCGAAGTGGAGGTTCCTCGAATTAGATATCTCGAAGAGGAGAATTCTGAGACGAATATTTGTAGTTGTAATCGACATTAGAAATAGTATGCCTGATGCATTGAATACTCCTGTCCCCAGAGGTTAGAAAGACTGAGGTAGAGGTAGCTGGACTGCATACAGCGAGATGGTACTTCATTGGGACTGGACAGAAGATGGAGTGACCTGGCTGCATCAAGTAAAATGGAGAATGGTCCTCGGTAAGGCCGAAACTTTACATGATGAATATTGCGCAAATGATCACCACAGACGCAACAGCCTTATTGTAGAGTCCTGGTCTCATCTAACACCCTTCTCTATTTAATTCGCTTTGCTACCACGTCGCTCCATCTTCTGGTAAGTTTCAAAGACGCAGCATCCCGCTGTACACCGTCCAACCACATTTACCTTGGTTTTCCTTTCCTCCGGGGACACAAAAACTTGTTTATCATGAGCATTTTTGACGGCTGGATGACAGACGGCCTCCAAGCTATACTCTCAGGGCTTCAAGGATTGGTCCTTGGTATATAGACGTATTTTGTCTTGGCCTCATTTATCCTCAGTCCCATGCCCATTACAGCTCTCATTATTCGCTGGCATGCATCCTTGAGAGCCACCCGAGATCTTACCATAATGTCTATGCCATATGCATAAGCAAGAAGCTGCAACGATTTATTAAGAACGGTGCCAGATTTTTCTGTGCCGAAGTCTCTTATTATCCCCTCGAGTGCTATGTTAAACAAAAACATGTTAGAGCGAAAATTGAGTCAGTCATTGATCATCCAGGGCGGAATCCGCACTAATATCCTTTGATATAGTATATGGATATATTATTTTTTTATTAAGCTTCGTACGTTCTAATTATATATTAGCCATCGATTACAATAAATAAGAGGTATTATATATAGAAAAGTTATATTAGACGATATTTATGATTTTGAAGCATTAAATAGAACGATTACGTAAAACGAAAATGGCATCGTCCTTATCTCGAAACGTTCAATAACCATATAAACCGATTCGGAACACGCAATCGGGTAATCACGATAACTGGATCACTACTGAAAATTCAAATCCAACTCTGGACATTATTTATTTTACATATAATACTAAAATGCATCATCACTTTTTTTACAATCAGAATGTTTGATAACATCACTAATAAATTATTCGTTTATTTGTTTTTAGGAAGTGGCTATCATCCCCACCGCCGCCTTGTCAATAATGCCGAGAGGGACGTCAGGGAGACCGTATTTGTCAAGTAGGTACAACTTTATTCTCCCTGGCAATACTTTCGCAACAGTTTCCGGCAAAGTTGCCCTCGAACAATTTCGAATTTTATCAAACATGACTCGTCATGGGAGACGAATGATTAATGGCTCCCCGAACAGACATGTGTTTTAGCATGGCGTGCTGTGACACCGAAATTTGTACGGGTCTCGTTCGCCATATCGTATTTGACAGTGTTAATTAATCACAAAAATCGCGATGTTTTAATCTAAATACCACAAAATGTTGACGCGCAAACGCGCCATCCTCTCGCATGAATGCAGGCGACGCATATTTGTGTCTTTCTGAATGAATATCTGACGCGAGTTTGGAATTACACGGTTTCAGCCTGTTGTATCCGATGTAAACGAGCTGAGCTGATCGGCTTAGTATTCGAACGACACGGCTAGTGTTAGGACTCGACGAAGAGTGTGACTAACAAGCATACAAAAGACTTGGTTCTAGGAAAAACTACGGAATAGATAAAAATATAAAAACAAAACAATATCTTTTTGGTTATATTACACTAAGTAAATATGCAAAATATAAATTTTAGAATTAGTAATCGAAGTATACTTGATTGAATCGATACCGGTAGCTCGCGAGCAGCATTTCAGTAGCTCGCGTAGGATATTTTATCATTTTCATAAACTTTCCTTTTAAATTTTATTATTGGACCTCGAAATGAAATATTTCTTGAACTCAATTTCAATGTTATGCTTAACAAGTTGCCGTTCTAAAATAAATTTCTAAGTAAATAAAGAAGCACTCAGCGATGTATTACGATAGGAACTACGCCATATACTTTGTCTCTCTCTCTCGCTCATTGGTATCGCCGCTTAGATGCGAATAACAGTCAGCAATTGATATAATACTAGATGGTCTCACTTTTGTGCGTGCACAAAAGGAATATAAAAATCCATATGCATTATTAACACCCTTCACTAACCGATCCATCACGGCGGCTCGAAACCAACGGCGTCGCCCGATGGGGTCTATTTATAATAAAATAGACCCCAAGCATTTCATGTCTTGACTTTAAACACTAAAATGGGAATTATTCTAAGAATAAAAATAACAATTCATGATATGCTTCACAATTTGTTGGATATTTTCATATTTTTAACTCATCTATATGACGCGTAAGTTGACGCGTGCACTCTGCGATATCCCACCGCAGACTGAGGCACGCCGCCGTCTCAGAGTTCTCGCCACAGGTATTACTAGTACGGTTTCACTGAGTCGTTCTATTTATTCTTTAGACTTTTAGAGACAAATACAAAAAAATCATGATATGTCGGATTTATCTTTCCAATTATGCTTAACATGACAAGTGGAGAAAATAAGCTAACAAAAAGAGAAGACATAGTAAATTTCACGATGGAAGAGGTCTAGTAAAAGAATTTGTAGTAAAACACTTTTCCATAGGTAATAATATAAGATGGAATCATATTATATAAAACGCTTCTAAGATGATCTAAAATAAATTAGGCACTTTAGTTGTGTCGAGAAAATCTTGACACTAAGAAAATCAAACCGAAGAATGTGGAGTCCAAAGATAAAGAACTGATTACTTCGAATACGTCATTCGTGGACCAAAGTATCAAATACCATTATGGATAGAGTAAAAAATGAAGAAAAATAGTGGTCAGCAAGAAATAAGCTGTCGTAGCTCTGGAACATTCGCAACTAGACCTGTCTGGAAGCTCCAGAATGGTTCTAGCTTGCTAAAAATGACAGTGAGACATCAGATATTGGATCTTTCAAACAAGGGTGGTTATATATTGATTGATTTTATCAGAACTAAAGTTGTCAGAGAATCAAAATCGTCAGAAAAGTATTTTAAAGTACTATTCCAGTCCACTTATGTAGATCTAAATCAACAAATATCAACAGGCAGTGGTCCGACGAGGTTTCGATTTCTATTAAAAACTATAATACACAATGGTTTCGTTATCGATAAAATGATATGAATGAAACGTGAGAGGCTTCAATATATTACATGAAGAGAGCACGAGCTCGAAGGCAGTAATAGAGAAAGCCAAATCTTACTAGAATATAAGAATATTGAACCTTCGAAAAATATATGTTGACATTTCCATGTATATGACCTATTATTCCTTTCGACCCAGACAATTAACCTTTTCCATTGTTATGCCTAGCCGAATACTGTGTTTGTTCCAAATTGGAAGCTATCCGTGTACGTTCCATAACACATTTGCGTTTTGATATCGAAAGCAATCATCGAGAGCTGCGAAACAATCGCGAATCTGAATATGCAAATAGCGTTCTGATTTTACTGGCGTTAATACACCATCGCGTTTTAAAAAATATTATCTATATTATAATTACATTGTCGAAAATATAAATAAATAATCCTTTATTCAGATTCTATTTCAGAACTTCAAATGGATCGTAACTTCATGTTTTCATTAGTATCCGGCAGCCCCCTCAAGGCATAGGTTTTAAGGGTCTCGACCCATGTTTTAGAACATACACTATGATGTAATATAATGAATTACTAGCGTTATATTATGTTATATCATAACTTAACCCATATCAATGCCGTTAGCCGGTTGACAGTTAAGAAATACGTAATTAAAATTATTGTGGTTTAATCTAGAACGGGATTAAAATCCAATTATGTCAGTGGAATCTAAGATCGAGAGCATCCAGCATCGCGAGCATGCTCGACTGAACGCTATACGATGTCACTTGGCAATCGAGTGAACATGTTCCACATATTAATTTGCAAATATCTGAGAGCAGCCGTTCAAACGAGCAAATGCATTAGATCGAATAATATTTTTAAGCGATGGAAACAAATTAAACGTCGGCCCGTACATTTCTGTAAAGTCAGTATTTCGTTCACGTCCTCCCGTCTAAACACATCTGGAATATAAATCCGCAGTTTTTCTAGAACGGAGCGTTTCATTTCTTGCGCGTTCCGCCGGACGGCCCGGGGCCACGCCCGGCCAAATCCATCTCTGATGTCTATTAAGTGAAAACTTTGTAATATCCTCAGCCAAGCAGGGCCGGATGCCTTATCAGACTTATTAATCTATATTTTTTATTTGTTAAAAATAGTTTTTTTTAATTTTTTCGATTTTCACCCCAGAAACTTGATCCGAAAACGATGTCACATGTCACCGTGACTCTGACACGTGTCTCGACATGTACGACACACGTGTACAACCGCGATTTATTCCGCTAAAGCAATTACGCGCGTATATAGAATTCAATTAGTGCAGCCCCTTGTATCCGCGACGACACCGATTGTTGTTGCAGGCCCGAAATCTCAATACACGAATTGTTTACCATAATAATCGGGGCCAATGTCTTATTCGGGGGCCTCCCCCGTTGTCTTCATTGTGCGGAAGGAGGGCGCGCGGAGGGGCGGATGCTTGTCATGTGAAAGTTTGGCCCGCGATTATAAGCTTCATAGGAGCTTAATTAAATTAGTTTCTGACGAGCTGCGGATAGATAGATATGTATGGTTGTATAGCCAGTGGAAATGAGCGCGAGATCAATCTCCATTATATAGCGATTATTAGTAGCTGTCGCCGTGTTGACACGGCAGGAAACCTTGAGGTAGGGGAGTCGAATGTAAACTAATATATGAGTTCCGTGCAATAAGGGACTAATGCATGAAGTCGAAGTATATGTGTTCACTAGCAATTTGTATAGTTATACGTTATAAAGATCTATAGAACGAGAATGATATCATATTCTATGGTCAGATTTGTCCTCCTTTACAAAGTAACTTTCAACTAACCCTGTCTCTGGAGAGTTGTTGCTAAACTCGTCTTATTCTCTTTTTTTCTTCTGGTGCCTTATTCGTTTACGGACGTAAACGCTCTACATGTCCTTGTTTTTTCTTCACATAATTGTCCGTTTTAGGCTAGCTGGAACTATTCTGGAACTCTCAATCCGGTCCAATTGCAAATATTTCGGAGCCAGGTTCTTTCTTCTCTCCTCCATAATGATCTGAAAAAGGCGGTACTTTGGTTCATGTGCCTCAAGTACTTAATTTTACGTGTTTTGGCTGTGCTCAGAAGCTTCCGTTCCTTGTGAAGATGCTAAATGATGGTTGGGTTTTTGACGTTCTCCGTCCATGGAATCTTCAACATTCTTCTGTAGCACCACATTTAAAACGTTGCCAGCCGGTTACTGATCGCTACTAGCAACGTCCATATTATTTTGATGACGTCTTCTCAGTAACTACTACTGAAGAATGTACAAGTGCTTTAGTCGAGCGGCCAGTGCCGATTGGGGACTTCGTCATCAAAAGATGAAAAGATATTAATATACCAAATTCGTCCCGATCGTCACCTATACTGGAAACTTCTGGGCTTATAAACTATGCATGTCGTCTGTCCAGCGCCGTTTTCTTTATAGACAAAGGTTACCACTGATCATGATGACCAGTACATATAGAACCTCGTCCACGATGGTGCTCCCAGTCCTCGAGGGTGTCCTTTCGCTCGACCTAGAATTCCAGACACGTGCTGCTATGTGGCTCATCCCGCTCTCGTGGTCACCGAGCGCTTATTGGAAGCGTGGCCCTATCCCAGGAAGAGCTAGGGTCCTTTCATAGGGCGACCCTAAAAATAAGTCTTCACAAAGCTGCTCTGGATGTGTGGAAGACACGCTGGATGCACAAATCCACGGGCAGAACCGGTTATTACTTCTTCCCCAAAGTTCACGCCCGGATGAAGATGTCCTAATCACTACGTGTACCAATTCATAACGGGACACGGATCATTTAACACAAATCTGCATAGGATGTGCCTGAAGCGACCCTAGCTGCGACTTTTGTGGTGATCTTGAACAACCCTCGGAGCATATTTTGTGGGACTCTAAACAAAATTTCTCTCTCAGTAGAGAATTCTGTAAAGTGGTAAGGCGGACCCCTGACCCCGTCTGCCACCAAGTTCTCGTTTCTAATGACCCTACCTACAGGGCATTCATGGTCTACGCCGGCCAGGTTGGAGCAAGAATCTCTTCCTTTAACCCAAAACTATTACCTACTTAGGTCTGGCCTAAAATAGTTCCTCTAGGATGTCCAATTGTGCTGTATCCGCCACGTAGAGAGAATCCTCCACAGTACTTTTATTAGTCCCCTATATTATATTTTCTACAAGTCTATCCGATAGTCTATACTCCATTGTTTTTTTGCATCAACAATGCTTAAAGATTTCTCTCTAGATCTGACATAAGAACATTTTTAGGCGCTCTTCTTAGAGTGTGGCTTAGTCGTCTAAGCGTCGCATGTAAATTTTAGGCAATAATATGTATTACTTTCAATTTTTTTATGCAATTTATAATATACGCTATTAAATATATTTTTTGGCTTCGATATACCATCTTGTATATCCTAGAAGGTTGATTTTTCCGATGTTTGCTTAGAACTCGGCATAATAAGTTTGATCTCATATCTTCAGCAGTTGCCAATGGATTTCGACGTCTTATATTATCTGTATCCTTATCCTTCTTTACTGAAATTTCACTAGAAATTATATTGTATTAAATAATAATACCAAGTCGATTTGCTTTGTGCTATGCTGTATAGGAATATTTGCAAAGTTTCAGCTAATTAAATTGAATGCGATAATTATGCAGCATCTATGAATATTTAGTTCGGATAATAAGCCGATGGAATTTACGTGTCATCACTGCTCGACCAGTGTATGGTAAGCTGAAATTCAAAGCACACCGGTCCATTGAAACCGTCTCTATTCCATATTGGCCCAGTTAGAGGGTTATTATCAGGCGGAGAGCAGCCCAACAGTTTGCTGAAAGCAGGTGAAAGAGATTTTATCAATGCCGTAAGCTACGCCTCGTTAGCACAGGTATCTTTGCAATTAATATAATTCAGAACACGCTGTATGTATTGAAAAATGGCGTTGCACCTCTCTCTCGGCAGCGATTGAATTCATTTTAGAGCGAAACCATATAAAAATGTATTATTCACGGAAACTGTTCAAGGAAATCTATTTCCGCTTTTGCCTCTTTTTTTCAAAAATAAAAATCTCCCCAGGGTAGTTGACAATATCCATTGAATTCTCAGATTGGGGAGAATCCACTGATCGCTTTTATACCATCTTGATGGTAATTTGATTACTGTTGAAGAGATTGCCGGAGCAATTGCCGTCTCCCTTCGATTCGGGGACGAAGATAACAAATTGATCGGCGGTATTTAGGGTGCAGCACTGATACAGGATGTTCGGATTAAATCCTAAAAAAATGTCGATAAATAAATATAGCGCAGAGACCACAGTTTGGAAGTTATGAGTTCTCACGTACGTGTAGAACTTTCTACTCGGCGCGACAAGGCAGTCGGACAATGTGAAACTTTCACCAGCTTTATTTTGTTTCTTGTGTCCTTTCTGTAATTAAAAGTTTCTCCACATCGTTTACAAGACTTTGTCTTATTTTTTTTTGCGCCACCAGTCACCGGCTCTGTTAAAAAATTGGTTTCAAAAGGCGATAGAACTAATTGAACTGATTAAATGAAAATAGAAACGTGTATATACGAGTGTGGCATGAAAGTAACCTATAAAATTGGCGTTTTAATACGAAATTGACATATATTTATTCAATAAACTATTAGATAGAAGATTTGTATTATTCATAATAAGATACGACGATTTTTCTGAAAAATGATGTGTATACAAAGTATTTTTTATAAATAATTTAAATTATGTCTGCTTTGGAATAAGTTCAACATGTGTTACGTCGTGTTTTAACACAATATAAATTGTTTGGTATAATACCTTTGTTTGGAATACAATTATGGATCAAATAGTGCACGGATTCGTCCTCGATCGACTGAATTCCAGAGATATTTTCAAGTAACCTCTGACACGATTAATAATTATCCATGATAGAGGTTGGGAAAGTTTCCTTTACTATCGTCCTTTGCATATCTGTCTAGTTTCTAAGTTTCCTTAGTGAACAATGATCTCTATATAGAGGAATTTATGGCTAGAGTCAACTGAAATGCCAGAAGAACTGAAATAAACTGTGCCTTTAGTGGAGGATACTATCTCATTGGAAAGATCAATGGATCTGAATGTGATTGATAATGATCTTGAGGAGTTAGTAGAGAAGCACAAAGGAGATCTGATATTTTAGGAGATTCAGCTAATTAAAAAAAATAACACAATATTATGATAGATACAATCTCATCATCATCAGAAAGTCCCTACAATACTAATCAAGATATTTTATCAAATTTATGAATATCAAAACTGTGCAGAAATCATCTGAAAAGAGAAAATGTATCTTTTTATAATCATCCTGACAGAGAAGACAAAAGCATAGTTCTTAGGATAGATTTCTAATAAACGTTAAACCTGGTGATCCTCAACCGGCTCCAGATAGAGAATAAATCAGGATAAGGATATTTTTCATTTAACTCCATTAATGTACAATTACAAAAGGATTCAGTTTTTATGGGTACGGATTAATCATTTTTTCTATACAGTCGGCTTTCATATAACGCCTCCTCAAAATAGCAGTTTTCTACACTTAATCCCTAGTCAACTAAAGAGCATTGACATTTATATCGCTCGTTAATGTATTATAAATTTACGAAGAATGTAATTTGACCCTGAAAAACTTAGCATTTTGTAGAAAATATTTATTTTAAAAAAGCGTTATATGAGGGTTTAATAACTAAAGAAAAAAATAATATATTTAATCTTATTACAAATGTATTAAGGAGAACAGCAATTGCTGCTTATATTATTAAAAAATGTTCAATTTAAAAAAAGTATAAAAATATTAGGGGACTCAAAAGAATTCGCGTTTTTTATGATCTAATTCTCAGATGCAGTTATTTTTGCTTAGGATGTTTAGAATAATAATGAGTAATAAATTTTATATTATTGTTAAGGGTAAAATGTCGAAATCAGATTTTGACGAAGGACATATCAGACACTTTATGCTATTTTTTCTGGCCCAGAACTTGGTTTCAACGGTTCAAATCGAAAAATACAAATAAAAATAATGCATCTGTGCATTGCAAATGTAAAATGCAGTGTGGACGACCTTCTAAATTTGCTGATGATATATTGGGATACCTGATTAATTCAGATCCTTGATTTACGATAGAGGAATTATCGCATATACTCAGATCTCCAAGTTCATCTATACATACAGTCACAAATAAAAAAAATCAGAGAAAAACATGAAATTTCTGTTGTCGATACAAAGAATTCGACCCCTTTTACGCCAAACTGTAAGTGGAGATAAAAAATGGACCGCTTACGATAACTTGTCGAAAAAGACAATGCCTTTCTCCGAATCAAACTCCCGTTTCGACCCAAAAGCCTGGCCTAACACTCTGAAAAGTTCTTTTGTCTATTCGGTGGGATGTAAAAAGAATAATTCATTACGTATTATTAAATCCGGATGAAACAATTACTGCAGTTGTTTTATTGTTAATAATTAATTGAAAAGATTAAAGGAGAAAATTACAATTAACTTCCAATTTTGTTTAACAGAAAGGTAATAATTTTTCGCCACAATAATGGACATGCCATTATAAAGTAAAAATGGTCCAAGAAAAAATTCCCCGATTACTTTCTTTTTAGGTCAATAGAGTACAAGAGAAAACCTAAAGCTTTTTCAAAAAGGGAATTGAAAAACTACAAGGTTGATGGGAAATAGTTTCTCATAATTATGGAAATGATTTTTTATAATAATATGTAAAAAAATACATTCTACAATATAATATATCAACTAATAACATTTTTTAGACATTGTATGGCCTTAAAAGGTATAAATGGAGTTTATGAACGGATTTTGGGAGGGAGCAGATCAATTTTCGTTTTGTTGATTTAAATTATGCTATAGGAAATTACAGGATGCCTTTAAATTCAGATGAAGACATATAAAAATTGAGTATTAAAGCAAATCCTTGTTAAACTATTGAAAATCATTGAATAAAGGTCTCAATTAGGGTTAATAACATTTAAATTCACAGAGCACGAAGATTTTAAATGCATCGTACATAGATTTTTACTATAGAAACAGAGAATTGGAAAGTGTTCATCAGACTCTTGCACATTTTTTATTCTTTTGTTTCATAGAGCATTAATAAAAAAATTGACAATATAAAAAATCATCTTAAAACTCATTTTCAACCTAAGCCACTAGTATTTTCAGGAAATTAATTGTAAAATATACGTTTTAATAAAGTTTTATGTCAATTTTGTTATTTTTAAATAGCTTAATGTAGGTAGTACTGTTACAATATTACGGATTCGGCCCTTTATTTGTCGAAATTAATAATTTACACGATTAAATTCGAATTTGCGTTTTCTGTATTCATCAGGGATAATTCGGGACAAACAATGGGCGTCTCCCATTTCGCCCACGGTCCCGAAAAGGTCTGCAATTGTTTGTCTGCTAATCGGTTAACTAGTTTCGACACCATTCCGGACAATCTTTGACTGGGGGCTCGGTCATCGGTCAAATTTGCGGCCCGCCATTATTTTCAGAGTGATACCGGACAATGGCCGTCCACTGGCCATTATTCGAAACAAGTGAATTATGGCCACAATGGACGTGGAGATAATCAACGCGGTAATTGTCGAATAAATTGGCATGTTGATGCACAATTTCACATTTCATTTCCAGCGGCGCAATCTTTGACAAGTGAGTAATCGTCTCGTTGAAGACAAAATATACACGGGGGTTAGATGAAGTTTTAGAACTGCTACACTAAACTTTTAATTAAAAGTTAGTCGGTAAACGGCGTTGCTTGCTAGTGAGCATCGCTGTATCGCATCACAGTCCACTTAAACCTAATTTATACGGCACATAATAATTATTCCAGACGAAGTATCACTGCTCTATGAATATATGCACGTAACTTAAATTAGATGAGTATTTTTTCGCAAGACCCTCTGGCGTATTGATTCCGCTGGCTACCGTCGGATGTTTGCACTGATGATGGATAGACGGATCAAATTAGAAGTTTGCCATAGTTTTCGAAAGCTATTTGTCTTCTTAAAGAGACAAATTTGCTTACCCTGTTCTTTGTCTAACTAACATTATTTGTATTATAACTCATTGCTATTGAATTAGTATCAGATAACCTATCGAATTTCTGATAGAACAAATACCCATAAATTAATATAATATATTAAAGTATTAAATTACCTTTTTATAATAAACCATCAATTAACGGGCAACTATTATAATATTCCTGAGTTTATTCAATAATATTTACTTTATCAAACTCTTGTTTAATATTTAAAAAAAAAAAGTTCAGTTAGCCCAGTCTCAATTTAACAATCATAACATATTGTTTTTAGCTACAAGCCTTGATAATATAACTTAAAGTCCTGATGGAAATAATGGTAGAATTATAATATTTATAAATCTATTTTTCTAAAAACAGCCACCAGATATTCTGATGTTTGATCCAAAATTATAATCTGTTCCTCATTCCTCTTGCATCTTTAGAATCTTTATCGAATCTTTACATGGGGGAATAATTCTATTATGCTATCCATTCATCGTAGTCAAATAAAAAAAAAAAAAATTGATTTCTTCTAGTTAAGTCTATGTAATTAGATTTTTTTCTAGTTATATGTAATTAATTCGATTAGTAGTAACATAAAGAGTCTATAAAATCCGGCACAGATTTTTAAAACCACCAAAAATATTTTTAAAAATTCAATAACTTGTCAAAAACGCATTTACACTTTTTTCATTTTATTTTTTTACCTTAATTTTAAAATAATACTAGCAATTACTAATAAAATATTAATGTAATTCTAAAAATCTAATTGAAAAACTTTTTTTTTACTTTTTAAAACTGTTAGAATCAACTATTTATTTTTAAATATTGGAAAAATATTCATATCTAATGTACATTTTAGCCAATTCCTACTTTTTTTCATTTTTTCTCGGCCACGAAGCTTTGTGCTTCATTGCTATGAAGAATATATATATTTATATCTAAAAAAAAACAAGAATTATTATTATTGATTAAACTGATAACTTTGGGTCAAGAAGAGTAGCTCCACCCTTTTTCAAAATAAGCTCCTAATTTAAACACATCTCTCATACATATCTTTATTACCTTTTATTCTCATCTATCATTCATCATTTTTTTATATTAATTCGCTAAAATTAACAGTTATTTTCATTTTCGAGACATTTTTTGTCAGTACTTTACAATAGATATCTGTTTACAACAATCCCTATAGATATAATAATCACAGGAAAGAGTATCAAACTTATAGACCGTACTCTAGAGTAGATTTAAGATTTTAATTGAAAGAGATTCCGTTGCATTTCGTTTATAATCGCCCTGTCTGTGTTCTCCCAAGTGCATTGCTATATTCTTGTTTACTTAAGACTCTTCAATGTTGTAATAAAATTGTATTTAAAAACAAGATGATATTGTTACATTACAGCATCATACATTGAATAATATATTGCATTATAAACAACATGTAATAACCTTTTTACTCATCTTTTGCAACGATTGAACGCTTATAACGAGTCTAATTTACATGATAATAATTTATTAACAAAAAAAAATACTATAACGTCCATCAACTATCGAATGCAAATTAAAAAATACCAGATCTGAGCTTTATGTAAAATATATTTTAATATATTAGCGTAAACAAAATGGCGTTTACATACGTTACAATTGATAAAACAGATTCCCGTTTTATCGCGACGCCATCTTGTTTACACATCGGTTCTAAATTACGTTTCCGTTGTGCATCGCCCAATTTTATTTTCGAATCATCCTGTATCCAGGTGTAGTAAACAGCGTTGTAAATGGATTGCATCGCATTATTCAGAGTGGATGCATTTGAAAGTCTGGTGCACATTGCACCCGACTCTGCTTTAATAGAATTAAACAACATCCATCTTCTTTATGTTATGGAAAACGTTTACCTTTGTTGGATTGATGTGTTCACTGTACTGTTTGGGTACCATATAATTATGCAAATGCATACAGCTAGCGAAAAAATGGTCCATTGTATGTCATGAGGTCGGAAAACTGCAAATGCCACAGAAAATACGAATATTTCAGCGTGGCATCTCAAAATTGAAAATTGTTAATATTTTTTGAGTAATTCTTTGTAAAATCGTTGATATTTGAATGATTAATTTGCAGTTTTTCAGTGAATATCGGTCTCGGATTGATTTTCCGCAGTTTATCGAACGCTTCTGTTGTCTTAGCACCTCTCCTAGTGTTGGTGGCCCTCTTGCCGAAAGCAAAAGCAAGCAAAACCGTGACTGGCAAAGCAAATTAAAGTGCCTTAAACACTTGAGGCGGCGTCGGAGGCGCCGGCTGACCTAGATGCAGGACGCTCGGCTCCGTCTTTTGTTTACGGCCCGGCATATTCGAACAAAAAAAAACTATGTCGAGAGTGAAAACTAAGAGGCGAGAAAGTCGGCTTCGGGGAGAACTACGCCTCCACCAGGTTAATTGTGTTTCGCGCTTTTTCTGAAATTTACAAAAAAAAAATAACGTCGGCAACCCTGGAATTTCGTTTTCGCCAACCATTTGTTCGTTGTCTGCAAAGAAAATTTAATAACTGCTACAACGCGATTAGGCGCCGACGCGATACAAGTTTTCCAATTATTGTCGGGGTAAGGAAAATATTGAAAGTTGTGAGAAAATATATTCTGAATACGAAAATCGTTTAAAAATTCTCGCGCAAATTTCTGAACAATTATTTACATAGTTTCCATAGTGCAATTTATTGTGCGCATGCGCAAATGATTTACGCATATAATATAAAAAAATATTGAATATTTTTTTTCGCAATTTCTTAAGCCAAAAAATATGTCGACCACAACTTGACAGGTGGCTCCACCCACTGAAAGCTTTCAGGCTATCTCTCGAACGCATAACACTAAATCTAGAAAATAGACGCTTCCATTCATTTCTAGAACCTTTCAGAATACGCTTTTATTCAGCTATGGCGATAAAAAATATTTTTTCTGCCCAATTCCGAAATAAATGCGGCGTTCGGCAATTTTCTATAACGAGAATTAGAAACGTCCGAGGGTTTATAAAGGTTAAATAAATCGACAACGTATGAAACTCAATCATACTTATACATATGATCAAAATATATTAATATATATATATAGTATTAATTAAATAATTTATTTAATTTTTTTAAATACCATTGTATATATTATCTTCATTCTGTATTCAAAAGGTTCGACGTTTCCAAAACTTTTTAGGGCGTTTACACGTCCGTGCCAAGGATCGCGACCGTGCCATATAAATTTTATGAAAATCTCGTGAATAAATTGTAACTTTCGAGGACGACTGAATTATGAAAAAAAATATATGGAGATTTTGCAGGATAACGATCCTGAGCCAAATTCGTGACACGGACAAATTTTTTGCGCCTTGAAAGATTATCGATTTTATATTAATTTTACATTTAATAAATATTAAAGGAAACTACCATAGGTTATTATTTTTTTAATGCTTAAAAGCTTTTTGTCCCATGAGTTAAAAAAGTTATTAAATTTTTAGAAATAGACTTAAAGTAGAAACGAATTTTGTCTTAAACTAAATTATTTCAATTGAATTTTAATACAAATTTATACATTGCGATGTTGTCGTTTAAATTCTGAACGAATATGTAAATCCATCCCCCGATTTACGCGAGTTGTTGCACGTAATCCGCGTAATTAAAAAAAACTCGTTTAAAAAAAGCTTTTTTTAAATTTTACTTAATTTAATCTATGAAAAAGGATCCGATTATCTCGATAAAATATTTAATCATCTTTGAGATTGAACACCAAGTACATCAATGAGAAAAACTCATTTTTTGCATGAGTAAATCGTAGCTAGGAGGGTTTAAAAAGGGAGTTTAATCAAAATCTTAAAATAATAATCAAACTTTCATCTGGTGATGCGAAAGAAGCAATGCATGCCGTAAATGTACATTTTATTACATATGATTAAATTTTAAAGTATATACTATATACTACGATAAATGTTGTATTTTACTATTAAATACCGCTTAGATCATCTAAACATTAGGACAAGGATCATATTATTATTTAAAGAACATTCGTAAACATGTCCATACATTTCGTTTTGGTTCCATGTGTTCTTTACGTGATTTTCATGTACACAGCTTTTTATGTAATGTATCTACCACGTAAATCGAGAGACGGGTGTATTATACAAGAGCTTTTATGTAGAAAATTGAGTTATTAATATCTCTCCTAATTTTCTCAGTAATTCGTATAAAAATATAATTTTCCCGGAATACTATGTATCAACTAAAAAATAAGTTGTGATAATAATAATAAAATAATAATCATTACGAGAGCTTAGAATTGTGCTCCTTTTATATAAAATAATAAATTAATTTGTCTTTGAACGATAATATAAATTATCCTCTAATATAAATCATAAAATATAATTTTGGGACTTTATATTAAATATAAATGTTGAAAATAAAGGTTTGCTCAGATAAAGTCAATATAAAGTCGTTTTATTTGTCATGCAATTTTAATAAAATATACCGAAATTTCTATTAAAACTTTTGGTTGATGATTCTAAAGGTTTTGGGTTCATTTTAAGATAAAAAAAATAATAAACTATTACTACCAGCCAAGAGTTTGTTTTTTTTAATGATACTTTAAAGATATGAGGTAGCGGTACTCGCAATTACCCTTTTACCCCTATGATTTATCTCTCGTACTCCTTTTTATGTTAATTAAAATAAGGAAATATAATATCTGAACTATTTTAACTAAAAAGTAGTCTTGATACATATAAGATGGATTAAAAGACATTTTTATATTAATGTAAAACTTATCTTTATCTTATGTCTTTCAATTTTTTTTTTAAACATAATTTTCAACAATATTAGGGACGGCTTTTCATCTTTCTTGTAGTTTTTCAATTCCTTTTTTAAATAAACTTTGCGAGTTTGAATCGAAATACTTGTTCATGTGGTTTTCGGCTTCAGTTATATTTCGAAAAGGTTTTTCTTTTGTGAGCGCTCTATGACCTAAAGAGAGAGTAATCGAAAGGAGCAAGGTCTAGGGAATATAAAGGGTGTGGCAGAACCTCCCAGTTTAACTCCTTCATTTTTTCTTGCTTTATGAAAGCGTTCATTATGATAGTAAATAATAATTTCCTTTCTGTTAAACATAATTAGACGTTTAATTTTTATTTGCTGGATTAATCTCTCCAATTGTTGCCAGTAAACATCTGCTGTAATTATTTCATCCGGTTTAAATAAATCGTAATGAATTATTCCTCTTACATTCCACCCAAATGTCTAAAAGTACCTTTCGGAGTGTTAAACCAGGCTTCGGAGTAGGAACATAAGTTTTATGTGGAGAAGCCTATTCCCTTTTTAGACTTATGTTATCGTAAACGATCCATTTTTCATCTCCAGTTACAATTTAGTGTAAAAAGGGTAGAATTCTTTGTCTCGACAACAAAGAATTAAATGTATTTAGTTGTGTATTCTAGAATCAAGTACATATTTTAGATTTTGATTTCCAAATTTAATGCCTTGAAACTAATTTGATACCTACGTGCTGTTAGCAGTTCACCATAAGTTTATTTAACAGTTATAGTGATTTTGCTAGCAATCAAGCCCCGATTCATAAAAAAGTAGCATACAATGTCTTATGTTGTGTCAATTTCTGGTTTCGACATTTTACCCTTAACAGTAATTTTAATTGTATTAGTCACAAATATTGTTAAAATATAGTAAGTAAAACATCTTACACTTTTTTTACCGTGTCTGAACACAAACTACACTCGAACATTATGTTATAAAATACGCAATTTATTTGGGTTCCCCTAATATATGATTGAGAACCGCTGATTCATCGAGCGACACCGTTTACGAGATTGATGTAAAAACTCCGTTAATGCCAACATCAATACACATTCGATTGAGTCATCCAATAAATGTGCAAATACGTAATTTATGACGAATCGATTTTATAACGCTCCTTTGATTGGAAGTGGGTATACTTTGCGCCGTCTCTCTCCTTGCGCTATCCCTCTCCCACTCGATCTACACGTCTATTATAAGTTAAGCCCCTTTGGCGGTATTTTCCCAATAGAGGCCAAGGGGCTTACAAATAATTGGGAAAATAAATTGAAACGTGTCGGGTTAAAGATAAGTTTCAGTGCTGAAACATTTTCCGTTCTGAAACAATCTTATAAGTAATCAAGTGCTGAAAAGAAATAAATAAATGAAATTGGATTGTTGGCCACCGTTGTCCATATCTACGCACCGCAATATGCGCCGGGGATAACTGCTAATTTACACTATAATGGATGAACGGAGTCGGTCTGGATTTCGGGGATAGATTTATTCAATACGCCCTCCAGATGAGGAAGTGCTAAAGTTAGCGAGGACGGGAAATGGAGTCGTTCAAACTTTGGAGATGTCCGTATCGACGCTCAATGTATGTATGTATATGAGGACATCATGTAAGGAGCTCACAGCAAACTCATCTTAATTTCAATCCATGAAGTTTTAATCATATCTATCTTATCATATAAGATGTACCCGAAAGTAATATCGCTTTTTCATGAAACAATTGATTAAGGAAAAATACCTATTTATTAAAAGATAAATGATAAGTTCTACCTTAGCTTGAACGACAAAAAGGGAAATCTGATTATTAACATTAACCACCTTCGTACCCGATTTAACAAAGAACTTGTCCAATGATGCGTGTTTCCGTCTGTTTCTTGATTTCAACAGCAGTTTACAAGTATAGTATGAATGACTTTAAATCGAATATTTACAGGCTTTAATGAACTTTATGCCCCAGAATTTTCGTGACTTACAATTTCACTACTCGGTACTAAATATTAGGCCCCAATAAGTCATCGTCCACCATTGCAAGTTACAGCTTTCACGGCAATTTTAAAGATTAATATATAATAGATGGAGTTTCGAAATGATTTTAATTACCAAAAGGTAAAAGGTTTGATTAAAAAAATGTTTGGTTTTTGGAGTAGACTGTTACGCAGATATTGGGGCTTTTATTATGTAGTGATCGCTGTCGTCATTTGGGGATTCGGAGTCATTCTCTAAGCTTATAGGCATTGTAACTCAATTTTACATATGTGGTTTTCTAACCTACATAAATGGTTTTCTAACCTTGAGGACACTACGCGATTTCCAGGAGAGACACGTTCGTCCCAACCCTGATGCCTGGACTGTGACGGTCGTCTCCCAGGTTATCTAGGCTCTTCGAATACGGGTCAGGTCGCCAGCCATAAGCTCGGGAGCCGAGCTATTTACCCGTGGATTGCAACAATAATAATCAGACGAGGCTAGGGCCATATCACCGAATTGGCCTGGATAGCGACCTGGCTCCTCATGGCTCCGTAGGATCTACGAAATCATAATTCTGTCAACGGCAATCACAGCCACGTCCAATACCGATACGCCACAACACTCGAGTTAAAGAGATCATGTGGTATCATCCCCTACAACAAAAGGATCATCAGCGCCACTGCCAAGGCCAACTCCCTCTTTATCTATTTATCCTCAGAGGTCAAATCGTTAGGACGTTTCCACAATTCGCTCCGTCGTGAGATGGAGTCGCTATCTTGTTGCGCTACATACGGATGCCACCATGATAACTGTGAATATACCATCTTATCTTCCCCATGGCAAACCACATCGACTAAGCAACTAACAGGCAAGCTGACCATTATAATCGCTGATGTTCTGACTGCAGACTTCGCTTCAGCATCCCCGACACACCTCCGCGGACTGATACGCAAGGACCCTCACCCGGCATCTCGTCGGAATCATTTGAGGAGTACTTCTCTGCAGACACCCTTGGCACTAGACTGCCATGAGTGCCGCCACTGCCAGAGATCACCACGCAAAGAGTACTGCACGCATCACGCGCATTTCTTTCATCACGTATTTAACCTAAAAGCGGTATATAAATGTTCTTATTTACTAAATGTGTTGATGTGTTTGCATTGATGGAAATATATGACAGTCCACTGACGTGATATCTGAGAGTATTCTGGCGTAGAGAATGGCGTGAAGTCTTTCTATTCTTAAGATTTTTTTTGATTATTTCTGAAGTATGTGGTCAAACGTTGCCATTATGTGGTCAGCTGTCAAAACACTTGCTTTCGATTGACCAGGAAGAGGATTTTTTTTTCTATCGTTCATGTAACTGATCCAACTAATCACAATCCTACAAAACGCATACAATACTCTTTTTCTTATGAAGCCTTGCCTTTGGAGTAATTTTGTTACCTGACCTCTTAACAGTGATTGTCTTTCAAGTCTCTTATTCGAGTAGAGGACCCATTTTCCACCACTAGTCACCAGATTTAAAAAATAAATGATTTGGATTGCAATTCAGCAGCCCTGTCTCAATTAATTTCCGATGGATTTAACATGTCTTTGAACACTTTACCAAGAATATTAGAGTGTCTGGTATATTTTCAATATTCTTAATCTATTTCATTCTCATAATCTCAAGATAGATTTTTAGATTATGATGTTTAAATATAATTAAATGTTTACATGGTAAAAATTCCGTTGAAGGTTCTTGTCATTTTATTGATATTGGTCGTATATTTTTTTCAGGTAATGGTGGGTCTTCGGTGTTGGCGTAAGACCCACACCATGTCT
>JAGXCT010031274.1:0-20542 GCA_022495035.1 Philopotamus ludificatus
GGCGTAATCATATTTGCGACTTGTTGACATAATGGCAACAGTATAGGACCCCATGAAAGATTTAATCCGGCACGATTCAGTTCTTGAACGAGTAAAAGTCGTAGATGTTCTGTACCCGTCGCTTCTACAATCTCGAAAAATGACTTAATGTCATCAGTACCTAAAATGGGTACACACATAAATTAATATTAATCGGTTCAATTGAATTATTACAATAAATGCAAAATACCATCGGATTGTAACGGAGCATGGTCCACTCCTTGTAATTCTTCGTTATTTTCATCTAAAATTCACATAATGAATAATTAGTTTCATTTTTAATTATAATTAATTTATTATAATATTACCGATTCTTTGTCCTCTTACTAAATGTGCCGAATTCTCGGCGAGATTGAGATTCAAGCAATACGAAGATACACTGCCGGTTATTGAACTAACAGCGTTGGGGCTAACGTGTTCAGACACGGGATTACTTGGTGGATTTACAGGTTTATATAAAGAATATTCCGTAAAAAATTGAGGTTCTGTGACGCATTCGAGTAAACCTTCTCTCAATAACGATTGACACATTTTGCTAGCTTGAATCCTAATATAAATAATAAATTTAAATTAATAAATCAATAAAAAAAAAATGTATTTTAAAATAAACATACGTTGTAGATATATCAGTATGTTCTAGAAGCCATTGTATTATATCTTCACCTCGCCAAACACCGGGATATCTAACAAGGCGATATCTGAGACAAAATAATTAATTAATTATTAATTATTAGTAAGTAAAGTATAATTATTGTTTAAGATGTAAAAAAACAACCTATGCTGCTGTAGCGGAAGAGAGAAACAAAGCTGTTTGAATGTATCCTGCAATGATATATAGCGGGAAATTCCAATCTCGCCTCCTAAATCACCAGCCACCGATCCTTCTTTTAGCATTTCTCCTCCACTACCCATTAAAAAACCTTGCTCTAATGATTCTGCATTCGGTTTCGGAATTTTATCCTAAAATATAATACCAAATAATATTATACAAATAAAGTTAATATATGCCGATTGAATTTTACCTTTAATTTTTCAAAGAGTGCCTTTAAATCGGCAGAAAGTTCAGTGCCACTGTCGACGGATTGAATATAACGTAATACTACTTCGCAACAATATGTGCACACTCGCAAACCTCCGGCGCAATTAAACACATGACCAGGTACACGGTGCGAGCAACAACGGGCGCAGAATATTTGTCCGCATACGCGGCAATGGTGCCTGCGTCGAAACGCACTGAATCGCACACCGCATTCATAACATTCTCTGGAAACATTATCCGGCATCCAATAACGCGCTTGTTCGGTGTCCGAATATTTTGTACCGCCCTAAAAAAAATATTTTTTAATTTAATTGAAATAATTTTAATTATAAAAAAACATTGTACAATGTACAAACCGATCCTTTTAGTACAATTAGGCTACTGATTCTCCTTAGAGCTTTGTGAACACTGCGTCCTTCGCCAAATTCGTCAAAATATTGGGAAGAACTTCCGACATCCGTATTGTCAGCAGTATCAGAGGGCGATTCTTTCGAATTACTATTCTCGTTAAAATCTTCTGGAATTGATCCGGATTGGATGCTTTGTTCTGCTGGCGAATTTCGTCCGAATTTAAAAAACTTGGAAATTAAAACCGATACTCCAGTTTCGTTATCCTCTGGACTTAATGTAGGAAAACTGGTTATTTGCGATACGAATTCGGGCGGTTTCGACATGATATTTTTTTAATTAGATTTAAATATTTGTCGATCTGTCATTGTTCGGAAATGTCAAATTCCACCCAACGATGACAGCTGTCTAAATTTTGTTGTTTTTAAATAATTGATTTGGTCTACATCACAAAAAAAATACTTGTTTTTCTTATAACAAGTTTGAATCTAGGTCAATCTTATTCTTATTGATGAACGATTTCTAAAAAAATCTTTTATAATGTTGAAATTATAAGACCATTTGCCGAATTAATCTAATTCGATTTATAGTCATGTTTATTTCAACCGTCGATTTTCATAAAACCAGTGTTATGGTATGTCAGTAACATGCATATTATTTCGATAATGCAGGTTAACCGCGACTGAGCTAAGTTTAGTAGTCGGAAAGGTGTCCGACGAAAACTATGAATTTAGGGAATTCTTTATAACACTGGCCGGGGGGTATGTAAGAGGAAGGCACCCATTACCTCCGCATGTTTTATAAAAAAATATTTATGTAAGTAGCTTGGCGCGTTGGAATTAATTAATTTAATGCCATCTATCCTTCGTTGAATAAATAGCAAATATTATAAATTTCCAAGTCAAGCGAAAGGGAATTTAAAGTACATATCAGATCTTTAAGATGGGTGGGAGTAAGCATCGTATAATAAAATAAAATAGTTAACGTACCGGAACAATATTGATACCCACTTTTAATGATTTTTTAAAACCATTTTTATATAAATGATGTTACTAGATTATTAAACGTTTTCAGTGTAATAGCTTTTTAATTCGTGTAAGAATACTAAAATCTAATATTTTATATTTAAAATTATTAAGTACCACTTAATGCAGCAGTAACTTCCCTAATGCAGCAGAAATCCCTAATAATTCACATCAAAATTGTGCAATTTTGGTAAATGTCGTATTTTTGACATGGACGTCTTTATGTGGTTTTATGTCGGTTGCCAACTAACCGGAAAAAGAATAAAGAACCTCGCCGCGTGCGATTGGCGGCACTGCGGTTGCTAACCTTACCGCTCGTCTGGGGCTTCATTGACAGCTGGTGCTGCTGGCCTGGTGGGTCTCGTATCGTGTACACAGTCATCGCATGCCTTTCTTATTCCTCCATCTGTCATCTGTCACTGCCACGCATTCCTCAACCTCAAACTTCTAATCAATCATTGGACACATTTTTTTTAATGCAACAAAATTCGTTCCACACAATTTCATCAATCAATTTCTTATACGATTGACTTCAAATGAATGAATATTTAATGTAAATTTAGATATTTATATATAGGTGTTAACTTTCTGAATGTTACAGATATTAGTTTTGAATCGGTTTTCAAGGCAAATAAATAAAGATGCCGCCCAAAAAAGCGCCTGGGGCACCAAGTAAAAAGACGGAGATAAAGAAAAAGGAGAAAGTTATAGAGGTTATACTTAATAAATTCATATAATTAAAGATTATGTATCATTGAACAATTTCTTAAAAGATAAATCAATATTTTAGGATAAGACTTTTGGTTTAAAAAATAAGAAAGGAGCTAAACAGCAAAAATTCATTCAGCAAGTCGAGAAACAAGTTAAGAGCGGCGGTATTCATCCGCTCGGATCTATAGATGCCGCTGCTAAAAAAGCTGAAAAGGATAAGAAACTGAAAGAGCAACAAGCGCTCGGACTTGCGCCGAAGCCAGTTGCTATTCAAAAGATTGATAAAGGTGCCCTATTATTTGATATATATCGCATTAATAATATGTGGATGATTACGTTTAACATTTTTAATTACAGGCACGGATCCGAAATCTGTGGTGTGCGCCTTCTTCAAACAAGGACTGTGCGGTAAAGGCGATCGATGCAAATTCTCTCACGATCTCACCATAGAACGCAAGGCTGAAAAACGTTCCTTATACGTCGACATGAGAGATGACGAAGATACTATGGATAATTGGAACGAAGAGAAACTTTTAGAAGTAGTGGAGAAAAAACAAGGACAATTGAAGAATACTCCCACGACGGATATTGTATGTATATTTTGCATTTTATTTTAATAACGGACGTCATAGTATTTTTTTTGCTTCTCTCTTTTTAGATATGTAAACATTTTTTGGAAGCTGTAGAAAAATCAAAGTACGGCTGGTTCTGGGAGTGTCCTCTGGGTTCAAAATGTATTTATAGACATGCACTGCCTCCCGGATTCGTGCTGAAGAAAGATAAGGACAAGAAAAAAGTGGAAGATAAGAAAAACGAAATATCGTTGGTCGATTTGATTGAGCGCGAGCGGGCCGCTCTCGGTCCTAAACAGACTAAAATCACTCTAGAAACATTTATATCTTGGAAAAAGCGTAAACTTCAAGAGAAAAAGGTAATCGTCGATATTTCTTTCTATCAAACTGATAATAAATTTATAACATAATTATTTTTTTAAGGATACGTTATGTAAAGACGAGGAACAGAAGAGATCCGAGTTCAAAGCTGGTCGCAATGTCGGCTTATCCGGTCGTGAAATGTTTAGTTTCAATCCTAACCTTGCTGCTGACGACGAAGACGATGAAGAAGGCGGTCAAACGTTGGATTCTTCTCGATTAGCACGCGAGGATGACGAAGAGGGACATGAATATAAAGAACTGCAATTAGACTTAATCACACTCGAAGCCACTGAGGTTTGCATCGTTAAATAAATTAATAATTATATCAAACTCTTTCAGTCAGTATTCGACAACCCCGGGACTCATACTGACTTCGATATTAGTTTGTCATCCAAATGAGACACATTCTTATAGTCTTTTTCGAGCTTAAATCATGTCAATCATGGATTAACAGAGCCTCTTTGTCATATTTTTAACCTATCGCTAAAATCTTTACTACTCCCATATTTAAAACAGGAGATAAATCGAATATTAGCAATTACAGATCAGTGGCTGTTCTATCCGGGTCTTGCCAAGTTGTAAATTTGGGGACAGGTGCTCTCGGAAACTCTCCGATAACCAGATTTGAAACATTTGATTTTTTATGTTTTTATGCGTGATTGGAGACCTGGGTTAATAAATAAATATCATTGCCGTTTAATAAATTCCGTATTTATTTTCAGGTGGACGATAGCGGTACGATAGCGACTGAAGATAGGCTAACCGGACAAGAGGCCAAACACGGTTTAACGAATGGAGACACCCACTCACCGTCGCCCCCCACCACGAGTGATTCCTTCTCAATCGATACGGGACCTATAAACGAGAATCTATTCATGGATGATGATCTCGATGAAGAGTTACAAAATTTAGACCTGGACAAGTGATACATATTTTTACAGAATGATTTCTGTATATATTGATGCTATATTTATTTTGACTCATTCGTAACTGGTTTTATGAAAACTAGCTGGTGCTAGATACAAGATCCATCTATTAAATTGATTATGAAAATCTAACGTGTTTCGATTTAACGTTAATTTGTGAACTTCAACGAACCCTTTGATTGTATGTATAGTGTTAAAGATTTTATTGAATACTAAATTATTAAATGCACATTTATCATATTCGAAACATGATTTGTGAGAATATGAATTAGATTTTTGAGATCGAAGCACACGAATTTAAATATATTTAAATTTATCAGAATATTTTTAATATAAAACAGAAAAAAAACGGTTAGATTGCCATTGTTGTGTAAATTGATTGATATATGAAATATAGTTACATTTTGAATCAATTTTATGTTTTTTTTTCTTCAAAATCAATGGATTTAAAAGATAGATTCTGCTCCTCCGATCCTCGTTATACAAAAAAAAGTACATTTTTCCACAAATTTTATTCATGTTATATGTAAAAACAACATGTTACAATATTTCAGACTCGTCAAAAACACAGATAGATTTTTATGTAAAATAGTTGCTACGATATTGTTATTGATTACATATGTATATATAATTTTAGAGCACACGCGGATGATTTTATATAAAAACAAAATATCAAACTGCACATTTTACAAATTGCATAAAACAAAAACATAACATAATATAAATTAATTAACGTGATCTCCCGTGTGCCCAAAATATCCCTGTAACATCCATTAATTAATAATTCACTTATCACACACGAATGTTATCACTGTATAAATATTAATATAAAAACGTTACAACGCATATTGCAACCATTCCGCCGGATTCTTTATGGTGATCTGATCGATATGTTCGTCGCTAATATCGTGCACTCGCATCTTTGGTAATACGTGATTGATGATGTGCGAATAGCCGTGTCCGCCAAAATCAATCTGAAAAAATATATTTTTGCATTAGAATAATTAATAAAAAATATACGTTACTGGATGAAAATGTCATTATCAATCTGATTCTCATCTGTCACTGAGTTTTTATATTTAAAAAAATGAGTCAAAACAGGCAAGTCAAGATATTGATGAATTCTTCATCAATATGACACGTAAATGATAAAAGCACTCGCCGCTGACTGAGTTCTCGCAGCACATGTCACTAATACGTTTCACTCGAACTCCGTACATCGTACCGGATATGAGCGAGAAAAACTTATTTATTTAATTTATTTTTTTGCAATTGCAGAGAAAAAAGGTGATGATTATTTATAATATTTACTGGGGTTTGCAAGTGTCAAAAAGTTGATTTAAAAAATGGCCCCAAAAGTGAAAGACCTCGTAAAGTGGACGATGACATACTGAATACCGAAATCGAAAGTAATCCAACTTTATCTATTGAAAATAAATGCGAACAATCTCAGATACGCATGGTCGAGTGTTCGAGATCATCCTAAAATATCGGCATGGTTGGAAGCAGTGGAAGTGGATAACCCATGAGTTAAGCGATCGAATAAATGCATTTGAACATCTTTTAGCAGTAGAACTGTGAGGGCATAATTCTTTTTGAAGCTCTTAAACCTGGCTAAATGATAAATGCGAAACTTTATTGTTGAACAACTGGACCGTTTGACCAACTGACTATTTTTGCATTTACTATTTAATAGTCAATTTCTTCCTCATAAAACTTGGTGGGTTTGGACTGGAAGAAATTTTCAATAGCCTGATTGAATTGCTTTTCAAAAAAGAGGATTTTACATTAAAAAAATCTGTAAGGAGCAGAAAATGTGGTAGTTTGTCCCGGGCAAGATCCAGGGAGTATGCTGGATGTGGTGAAACAAACCGATGAAAAGATTTTTTTAGTCACCTTTGCTCGAGGTCGAGTAAAATAATGACGCTCCTAAGATTGACGAGTGCGGGATTCATTTCATTGAGTCAATTTGATTTCAAAAACTCGTGCTGGATTATTCCTCGACAATCCCATAATACACACAATAAAACCCTTCTTCCATGAATGTTTTCTTCCGGATCTGATAGGGATGTTTAATCTTTTTCAAGCCATTGTCTTTTGCAAATGATATTGTCATAGGTATTCCATTTTTCATCACCTGTTTAAAAAATGCTCGATTTTTCCCGTTCCAATCCAGAGCAGATTTGTGGCAAATGACATGGGTTCACTTTATTCCGTTCCCTAAAATTTTTCTCCAATATCACCTTTAAAATATCATCATTAAAGTCGTAACGGTGATCCAACCTCGGTTCGTTTTTCGGGATCATGTCTCCAGAATGAAATTTATAAATCCAAATACACTACATATTTTTCTACTGCCGTCGCGATTTTCCATTGTAAGAGATTTAATGTAACGTGCACCACACTGAACAGATATCAAACAACTAACAAAACCCTGGTCCCGCTGATACATAGGGAGTGGATACAACCAATAGATTCAGCTACGTCCTTCACTGGGTAGTTATTTATGACTCAATTTAATATTTATCGTTACTTACCAATCTATGTCTAGTATGTATATCGTGAGACATCAGGATATTGTTGACCTTTCCGTTTTGTATCAGATATTTAATTTTGGCAATACGTTGGGCATCGGAAGGCATATCCGTCGGCGGGTGGAGCTGATAGCTAGATACTTCAATTCCGAAGAGATCAAATTGACAGTAACTTCCCATATTACTGAATTCTAATAAGAGATCGTTATCCAATAACGTTCCTAAAATCAGTATAATAAAATAATTATCTTACACAATCATCATATATCGATACAATAACGATTTAATTTACTATCTAAATGCGACATGTTGGCCTTTTTCGCATTTCCGCCGGCTTCCAGGTATATGCGCATTATTTCGAAAGGCGACGATGTATGTCTATGAGGATGGAAACTGACTCCGCATCCGAGGTGTTCTTGCAACTCTCCGGCCGCTTGTATAGCACGCTTTTCAAAATCTATCAACGTTAAAACTATTTTTATATATGACACAATACGTTCATCGCATATCGGATAAATAAAATACCGTGCATTGGTCGAACGCTCGCAATCTCTCCCATGAAGCCCGCTTTGATTGTCGGATCGCTTTTGAAACCGACCGTCATTTCGTTCAGCATGTGATTGTACATGTCTTCTTTTTTCATAGACAGCGTCGATTGATCCTGAACGTCGGCAATGTAAAATCCGGTGCCGGCGACAATATGAACTTTCGTTTTCTCGGATACATTTTTTAATAATGCGATATTCACACCCAGTCCGTACGTGGTGTTTTCCACAATCGAACCTATTATAAAAAAATAAAATGCTCTCGTTAATAACAATTAAATAATTATATGATCTATATTATCGCATATTTTCTTATCGTCTTAATTCGGTATTTGAACAGAATGAACAACAACTACTATCATCGTAACACATAACTCTTATCTGATGTTATTATTTATATATATAGATAATACTAGAAATATTGTTACTGTTATGTTAGCATAATTTATTGTATAATGTAAGATAATACGCTTCCCAGATCTGGGCATAAAGCACGCCTGGGGCCTCATTAATTCAGGGGGCCTCAGTTCAGCTCTCAAAACAATTTATTCATTATCATTATTTTTTTTTCATTACAATAATAACACATAATTTAGCTGTATTTCCTAAATTGAATTGACAAATAAATAACGCGAGTTATGGCATGTTTTTTTCAGGTGGCTACCCTAACGGTCATATTTCAAATCATATGCACAGGGAACTGTTACGCAGTTCATGATCCATGGATTCAGGCGCGTAGCTACCTTAAGCTAAAACGATTCAAGGCAACAGAGTCCTCGGCATACAGCCCCTGAATTTTTTTAAGAATTGAGATCTCAAAATTTAATCGTAACTATTAAACGATTGAAACAATTTCTCAATATGTATAAATTATGTGAAACTCAGACGAAATTAAGAGCCAATGAGTATATACTCGTATATTAACAGGCCATGATGATAAATGCGATATATTGTATTTGTTTTACCTCCGCCATATTTTTTGTAGGCGAATACATCGTTCAGAACTGCCTTATTCGTTTCAACGCCTTGAAATATCAAATTATTCAACGACGAATAGGGCATCTGCCTGATGTAGCCGACATTCTGTAGACTTATCTCTCCCGTGTATTTGCTGGTGAGATGTGCCGGTGGTGGATTATAGAAATGTGTGAAATCGAGAGATAAATGCTCGTGAGTCAAAGTCCTTCCGAGCTCACCGGGACCTACAGCTCCTAAAACTAAATACAAATATTAATTAACATATTTTGTAGAATATGAATGTCTGACGATATGCGAAATGTTTCGTCGATTTTACGAAACTATGAGATAATATGAAATTCTAAACATTCATTAAATATTAAACGTCTTGAAAGTCATTAATGATTCATTATAAAATATTTTAAAACAATGACAATTAAATGGAAAATTAAATTAATTATATTTGTTTTTAATTAAATTTAAATGCAATCTTCATATTACCGAAGATATTTAAAAAAGAACATGAAACGACGACTTTTGTCAACAACATTGAGGATATAAAGATAGAATCGCTGATGGAGCTAAACGCCATACAGAAAATTGCATTCCAGAAGTGCTCCAAAAATTGTAAAAGTACCGGTAGAAACACAAAAGTCATGTTTTATCGAATCCAGTCATTATATCCCAATCATAAGTCACATGTACATGGAAGTATATTATTTAATAGTTTCACGATAAGATAAATAATTGTGTGAGATTATTCACCGGGCAGTTATGCTCGTCTGATACATGCTGACATTTTCAACGAGGTCAATTATAACTCATGTTGGCAAGAATGAATTTGACGAATGATAATTTTAACACATGAAGATATGACTGACTTAGAAGGATCCTATTTTTATACTTTATTATATATGATTTTAATTGAAATATTTAATGAATTACTAATTTAACCTGTTTGAATCTGCATGTCAGCGGCGTAGGATATAGCAGCCAAAAATGGCGAGGCAGCGAACGTCGCCGCACTAATGCTATCACATTGCTATCAGTTGGCTGTCACCGGGTCCGACCCCCTCCTCACCTTCCGCCGGCTCCAGCTGATCATCCGCGCACAAATACAAATATTATGAAATATGATTTCACCTTTTAAAGCGACATCTATACAATTTCTGTGTAGTAATTTAATACTCAAATTTTATCCGTTGTCCATAGAGCGCGTTGCAGGGTAAACATATATTTGGTCGAAAAATATCAACCATTACCGGCAAAATTAAAAAATATATTTATTAGTAAATTGGCCTAAAGACATAAAATATTGATACAATATAATAACAAATTATTTGATTTACAATTGATAAAATACTGTTTTATCGTTAATATATAATATAAAATGAATTATAAACAATTATATATACATTTTTTATAGATTATGGTTTAAAAAACACATAATAAAATGCTTCTTAAAAGAGAATATTTTTATATATATATAATAATCCACTGCTATTACAGAATAAATTAAAAAGATTCTTTGACATTTCTGTGAATAATTTAATACGATTTCATACGCTTTAAAAGATTCGAATACGTTCGTTAAATATGTATAAAAAAGATATCACCCCCGATAAAAAAGGTTCCGCTCGTAGTAAATTCGTGTTGTATATAGAGATGAACACGTGTCTTAGATGTAAATAAAGATAGATGCGAGAGTTTTATATATAATTTATTTAGTACTATCTTTGTCCAGAGGGTCGTTTCTTAATTTATACCATTGTTGTCTAAAGGCTTCGGGCTGATTTTAATTTGTCGAATGGTCCTCGACATCCAGGATTGAATTTATGGCGGTATGTTAGCGGACTCGTCACGCCGAATACACTCCTCGAGGACAATGGTCTCATTGTTTTCAATATTGTGGATGAAGCCATTGGGGCATAAAGTGTTATTTGTCCGAAGTAAATTACAAACGTCCAGGAATGGAGTCTCATGCGCGGGCCATAAACCGTCGAAATAAATTTTACGCGCGAAAATAGCGTTTGTAAAACAATGCCCACATAAACCATCTGGTTTCCATATGGAAAAACTTGTTACGAAACATTCTGGCGTAGTACATTTTTAGATTTTCGACAAAAGTCTCAAAACAATTTATTAATATTGCACGTTTCACTAATCTTTTATGTCGATGACAATGCCCCAAAAAAAAAATGTTTCTGTGAGGCGAGGCGCCAGTGTAAAGTGTTTCTTCCCTTCCTATCTACGATAACTTTGAAAACAACCGATGAAATTGTAAATGGTTATAAGATGAACCGTTCACCTGAAATACAATCGTCTTCACAATGCCCATTCCATTGTGAAGCCGAAGCCATTTACTCGTAAATTACCTATGAAAGGAATTCTCAGGTGAACGCCACCAGCTCGGGACTGTCCATTATTCACCTGGGTGAAAAAAAATGTCTGGAGTATTTCGTTGTACGCACAAAAAAAAAGGATTCGTAGTAAATAGTATAGTAGTGGCTCCGAAAAAAATATTCTACCTGCTCGGCCAGAAAAGAGGAACCGTTCAATTTGATTTAATCACAAAATAAATCAATATTTTACATTGCGATGACATCGAACACAACATACATATTATTCAAAAGTAAAATATCAAAATAAAATTTTATGATTTTAATTAAATACGCCATGTTTTCTTATTTAAAAAAAAATGTTGAACACTAACAAATCAGTTTTGGAGTGTATTAAATGGACATTTGGCGCCATTGTGCCGAAGTCTTTTTGAACGTGTCACAAAGGACATCTCCAAAAGCACAATGGATCTCAGGTTGGGTCACAGGCGCCGATTGGTGAAAAGGACGCAAAAACCGCATCTCTGCTGACATTTGTTGACTGACTGAATTTTAGCGAATATAAAATAATGTGCCGTGACTGCAGACTTAAATTGTCACAGTGCGTTTTTGTAATATTTTTTTCGCGTGGCAACACTCACGCGCGTATGTACACATTTTTTTTTATATACACGAAAGCCCTGAGGTGCGTTTAATCGACCAACAAAAATATAACTCTTTCGATGAAAACAGCAGTTATCGTCGAAAACAAAATTACTTTGCACAATATTCGGCGGATGAATCATACACAGTTCGTCATATTGTACAAGTCAGACACAGGTCATCGCAGAATTGATAACGCGGCCTCAATTGCGTTAAAGAGTCTCGCGATTGATTATATAATGATATTATTATTGTTGTTATTATGGAAACAGTGTATATAACCGAATTATATTGAAACATCGCGTGTTTAGCCCCCGGAATGTCAAAATTTGGAATTTTTCGGCGAATTATAGTATGTTCCCACGATCCCTCCATTGGCGTTTTGACAGAGGCTTATAATTGCGATATCGTGATCGACATTCTGCACCGCATCATTAGCTCCAAATAATCAATTCAATGATAATTATTAGGTGTGTTATATAAACTTCTTGTATGCGGAGCGAAATATTCTATTTTTGATGCGTTTTGATTGGTCGTGTGAAATTTTTCTGGATGGTCTTTTACCTGATCGCGTTCCCAAATGCCTGTTAATTTAGATCAATTTCAAAATAACAGGCTTTTACATGGGGCAGGTACGAGGGCGTGCCAGACAAAGATCTCCATAAACTTTTCGACCATTTTTTTTTCATTCGGGATTGGAATCGCGTTACATACGTCCCTCGATTTGCGCGTTGTTACTAAACATATAAATACAATTTTTGGAATTAAGAACATCAGCAAACGACGGTTAATATAATAAAAATGCACGGAATTTTCTTTTTTAATCATCAATATTAATTTTGTCCCCCTCAATTTTTGGTATAACTTTTAGCTACCTTGACGTTTCTATCTTTATCTCCTCAGTGCTAGAAAAACGACGTCTTTTCGTGTTGTATTTCATCTGCGACATCTTCACAAATAGGAAAAAGATTTTTCTATCAAACATTAAGCTCATATTGGATCGTTATGACCAGAATTAATCGAAAAAAGAAAATAATCAACAGATAATATAGTGATCATTAATCCCACAATACGCATAGATTAATCTTGAGTCTGTGAAAAATTCTATTCCAGCCAAGTTGTGACTGTTTATCACTATCGATCCATTGTTTTTTTGATAAAATTTTCGTATGTCATTCATTGATAATCTTCATCTTCAGTAATAATTGTCTTCTGATCTCTAAACCAAAAAAATTTGAAGCCTGTTCCTAAATTCCTTACTTATTGAATACTATTTAACGACGATTTTGTTCCAATAACTTCATCACAATGACTTAATTGAACATTAAAGCGTTCAAGACACACAGACCCTTCATCTTTCAAATACATATCTTTTGAACGAAAACCCACAAACCATTTTCACAATGCAATATTCCTTATAGTCCACTAACCGTAAATTAAAAAAAAAAGGTGTTACTACAACCACCAATGCCTCGATCTATTTCCCATGACATATTTCAAATACTTTTTTAGATGCTACTGGTCAGTTTTCGAATTAAGACGGAGTTCCGTTCTCCATCTCCAAAATAAGTCGAATTTCATATAAAATAGAAAAAATAGAAATAACAGTCATAAAAATTAATTACGCCCTAATTGTTATTTAATTTTTCATCAATATTAACTTTATATATCAATATATAAATAATTATATATAATATATTCATTACAAATATTCTGGAGTATTTTCAGCATTCGGGCTATTTATATATCCATTGGTAACTCCTGTAATTATTTAAGCGATTGCATTTTTGGGGTTTATTTTTCTTATAAACTTGTCCAGGCAAGTGCTTTCTGAATTGGCTGTTTTTTTTTTGTACTTTGAGTATATGTAATTTTTTCAACTCCTTGAATTTTTTTGTAATACTTCTCCAATCAAGAGTTGGTTTGTGAGCTCTCCATTTTCCTAGAGTTACGTCTTCATTTTCAACTTCCAGATTAAGCAGTTTGGCAAATCGTACAATAATATTGGCTATTATTTTTACTTCCTCATGTCTCCCCGCTGGAAAGCATCGTATTTTTTCGAGATACAGCAAAATTGCTTTCCAGCGTTGATACTGTTAACCTTTTCAAATAAAATGATGATTTTACAAAGTCGATATATGAAAATGGTAAAGAAAAACAACTGATTTAACTAACAAAATCAATATCGGTCTCTCAAATTCAATGACACAAATGAAGCTATTGTTGATTTCTTTTTTCAGGGAGATGACCTTAACCAATCCGTCGGGGCGACTCGAAAAAGATCGCGTCATCCGAAGGGAGTATCTCGGATACCCCAAGGCTTTCAAGTAAAGATATCGTTGAATTCTTCATTAATATCTTGTCATTTTTTAAAAAAAATAGTTATTTTAATCAATATTTTGCGTTAATGACAACGCTCTCGGCGACGTTCGCCGCAGACTGAGCTCTCGCAGCACGTTTCACTCGTACTCGGCACATCGTATAGGATGCGAGCGAGAAAAAACATCGAGCACGTGGCAACAGCAGAGAATATTGTTGTTTTTTCACAACTGCAGACGATAAAGGACAATGATTAATTATAATATATATTTTTTAGTCTTTTTTAGACGGCTAGGTTAAAAAATATTCAAATGCGTATTTTTAAGAATTGATTTGAACGTATTCATTTTTTGGATGTTTATTATTTATCCACTAAAAGTTGAAGAACGACGTTTCGGACGAGTTATTCGGCTGTTTGTTTTTATGTGGCAAATTCTTTCTCATGGTTTTTATTTATTCCATTGTTTTTAATTAAAAATAATTTTATTCCTTGAACTCGTACGCTGTAATAAATCCATGCGGAAAACATTTGCATATAATTGGTCACTGCCTCTTCTCTATTTGTTCTGCAATTGATCAAATTGTATAACTGTATACATAACTTACATAACATCTATCACATTGTTCACGTTACAGAATGCATGGCTGCCGCGTGACCAACGATTGAATACAATGAAAAGACAGGCAAGCGTTGACGAGGAGATCGGTCCATAAACACAGACAAAAAAAACGTGATGGACAGAAAATTGTTTTTATTTCGGATTCAATTCAGTGCTCTCTTTTCATTAGTGGACAGGCATGAAGCGTGCACGTGCGCAGGCGCATTCCGGGAGTTCAGGCCGGCTTCTGAAAAATCCGTGGACTCGGCCGTGCCAACATTGTCGACGTGTCTGTACGTCGAAATCTTCAATGGCCGCTCATAGATCCATTCTGTCGTTTTTAGTATTTGGATATAGCACCGGCATGAATGATCCCAGGCATCTTTGATTGATGAGGCATCTCTTTCACCGAGTGAAAGAATCCGAGATGGCTGGCAACCGCGTTGATTCACATTTGCGGCAACATTGTCTTCTGGTCTGCATCATCCGCACGTCTTATGCGAGCGTTTATCGAATTTATTAGTCGAGCAGTGTTGCCATTTCTCGAAACCATTTAAATAAATAGACTTCGCGGAATTGCGATTTTACAACAAAAAAAACTGATCTTATGCGTAGAACGGGCTCGAGAGCCAAGTTTGCCCACACGTAATCGATAGAGGTAGGAGTGAAGATTGTTGCAGTGGCCATAGTTCAGTTGATTTCGTTTATAAATCAGTATGTTGGTCACACGGCTGCAGCCAAATGAATAAAAGCATGTTTTTACTACACTCAGACATTGATAGGGTCGTAAAAATTCTCGATTCAACTCTGGTCAATCTAGTAAATCCAGAATTAATTCCCATTACAAAAAAAATGGTCTTGTATGCGCTTCTCAGCAAAGATGGATGCTGTCTCCTAGCAACAGCGTCGCAACTTTTCATCTTGCGCATCACGCAAGCCAACATTCACCCCGCCAGGGGTTTTAAATTAAAAAAAAATGATAATTTGACAAAAACAATAAATGATAATCTCAATATTACCATACCACTAATTAATTTATGAAATGCCATATTCTCATGTTTGCCGGATGTTCAATTGTGGTAATTGTGGTGAGCTTAATTTATTTTTTTCTTCTATATTATGCAAATAATATTAATAGAATTACCTCAAACATGTATTTTTAATATCACGTATGATAGTAGATAGTAATGGACGTTATCAATTAAATTAATTAATTTTATCATAGATAAAATCCCGCACTATATCAATTTAATCCGCGTGTAATGGGTGAAAAATACTTTTCAGACGTTTTCCAATTGCTGCAAGATTAAAACATTGAAATTTAAATTGAATTCTGTGTGGATTATATGTTTTAATTAAATTCAAATAAATCATTTCACCTACCATAATTCAATTGTTCTGTTCGCCTTCCTTAACACTTCATTAAAGAATTCAATTAAAATCTTATCAGATTAAGAAGTGAGCACAATTATTTTACATTCGTGTTAAACAAAAAATAACGACTATTTTCATTCATTTGTTTCAAACGATTGAATCTTTTGTATTTTGTTTATATAAAACAGCATGTTTTCATATAAAAATAAATAATTTTCCTTAATTCCACAGAGGATTCGTTCCAGAAAACTGCATTTAACAAGATTACATGTTTAACAAAATTAAAAATGATTCTTTAAACGCCATTTGAAATGTGTTAAATAAAAATACAATGTATTTTTTTTATATCTTACTGATTAACAAGAACACTTCAACATAATTTTCTTTTACAAATACGTAATATTTTAAAACATTTTAAAAAGCTTTTCAATTTTTCGTACATATATGCTGAAATAATATCTTAACGTCCCTTTTCTATATTTTATATTCCTGAAAAAATTTTAAAGGTATCTTTAAACCAATTTTTAATACGTTAAGTACTAAATCATTCTTGATTATAAGTTCCAGTTATAAAAATCTAGAATATGCTAATTATATCCAACCCTTCTATAGCACCGAGATATGGACCACGCTCTAGAAACCTTTAGGGGCATACAAAATGTGGGGCTAGTTTTTTTAAACTGTATTTTGTAAATTTAACGGAATCAATACTTTAAATGTTTTTTTCATTTACGCATTTTAAATGTCCTTGTGCCAATGTTTTATATATTGACAAAATATGTAACTTAACCCTGAAAATTAGGCGTTTTGTAAAAAACGGCGCTCTTGAAGGAAACACTATAAAATGGACTTTCGCACACACTATATAAAAGCCCTCTATATGAGGAAATACTGAATAAATATCAAATAAACCGTAGGCTCTTCAACTTATTTGGCTCGGAACCACTTTTTTATGATTCATTTTCTTGATGCTTATATGAAAAAAAGATAATTTACCATTCTTATGTTTTATAGACGTTACGAATGACAAAAAAGGTGAAAATCTGCTTAAAAGGAGCTCTAGATACCATTGATGGCTCTGAAGTTTATCTCTCCCTGAAAATTCATTTTTTTATATTTTGTTTTTATACTACTTTTGCACGAGGGTAAAATCCGATACCAGCAATGGTGGAAAATACACGTCCAATTCCAGCAATATCCAAGAGAAGGTAACATCTTTATAAGAAACCGCATAGTACCGTCCCCACGGTATGGACGTAAAGGGGGAGTCCTCATGCCACTGTGAGACCCCGACTACTATTCGAGTGTCTGGTAAGGTCCATACACTCAGAGAGTAAATGTCTCATGGCTAACATATAACATATTTATTAATCTGGTTCTTTAAATAGTTGGTAATCAAGAAGATTGTGTTGTACACTGTCGGAGACCAGCAAACCCCTTTACTTAATCAATCGTCAGTGAGCTCATGCGATGGAATTGCGGTGGTGATATCTTATTCGGTGTATAAGGTCCATTAACCCGATATCTTCCTAGAAGGATCTCGCTTTTCAATGTACAAGGCACGTGTGTCCACTGATAGGATCTATATAGAGATGCCCCAGCTAGTTTTGGCAGAGAAAGGATGAAGAAAGTCGTCTTTCGCGCGGTACTCAGACTAGACGTCAGACTAAATCCATCACCCCGCCCTCCCCCTTCTTCAATCACTCATATCACTCCTTGTCCGCCTTAATCAGATTTCAAGGAATTACCACATGGGGGTTGAATACTTGAACTAATCCTTTAATCAATCACATTACTACTAAAGATTAGTTTAAGACACATAGTCATGTAAGTAGGCGACTGCCTTTTGGGATAGGAAGCATCACAGTCAATCTGTAATCCACAAGTTGGCTCATCCGATTCTTCTGTTGATTTGGACATCAAAAAAGGTAATGATGTCTCTCGAATTTGTGTATCAGCGTGTCCACCTGAAACCAGAGTACCGAGTATGTCACATTGTATTAGCAATTTATGTAGTTATTTATATAAGGAGCGTGAAATAAATCTGCCTCGAATGTATTTTCATACAAAAAATGTTTATATTGATTTTTGCTCCCTTCTGATCTAATGGTTTTTAAAAAATGGTTATTGCTTAAATGTTTTTCTTTATTATCTTTAAGCAATCCTTGACAAATCGACATTGAGCACACATGACTTTACTCCAGTGACCACTCGGAGCGTTTCACGATCCACGCTACTCACCGCGCGTAGTGACTCCAACAGGTTTTATTCATCTGAGAAATGCAGCGGCGCATAACAGTCGGCGCGCGTGCCTATCTCCTCGGTGCAGAAATCGCGAAATCGCATTCGCCGCCACCTGTTGCGCACCACCCGATAAGATCGATACCGTCGTCTTCTGTCTCCGAGAGTCATCGCTCCAGCTAGACGACTCCTGAATGCAGATCAAATCCAAGCCGGGTACAAAAAAGGTTTTTAGATACCATCGACTCGCTGGTATTGTCTTATATGGCAATGGCGATTGTTTTATACGGGATCGAGTTTTTGTGTAACCGTGCGAGACAATGGCCATTGTGAGCCCTTTAAGGACATGGAGGCTTTGAACTTTTTTTTTGTCCTCTGGGAACGTGCTCCGGCGGGTTTCATTCAACGAGCCCGCGGACTATAGCAATCGCCCTCCATTATGGCGTTTCACTTTCCGGCGCGCTTTTCAAACAACGCCTATTGAACAATTGACTGATGGGGTTGAACTTGAGCGTAAAGGTGGTCAACCTGCTTGCCAGGGTCAAGGACGAGCTTACTCGACCATGGCGGGTGTGACCGCAGGTGGTTGGTACGTCTGCACATTTCGAACAGTTCACATAACGACTGAACGACATCCTTTCAAAATAATTTCAAGCCTTCTGCCAATGAGGATACTTTTAGTATCCATATTGAATAATTAAAGACGAATCAGAAAAATAAATTTATGGATTCAATAGAGATAAGTGAATAAATATAATACAGTGAGGGATCCACAATTTATTCAAGAGCAGCAGCGGCCATCGAACGAAATTGTGGCTCGTTTGGTATTCTATATCCACTTTTTTTTTCAGTGCTTGCATATGGTAATCTCGTTCATAGCCATTGTTAGCCTTCGGCAGAACGTTCATTGACTATTCCAGATACTATATATGGGATTATTATCCAGAGATATACCACTTTGGTCAATGGTTTCTTTTGCTCGTCCTGTAGTCCAGGTATGAACGCGGAATACTAATGAACAGATACCATTATCACGACAATCTCGCATATTTTCGTAAATTCTAGTGTCTATTGTCATTCCGGCGGCTGTTGTGCTTTGAATTCGCCAACGATGACCACCAACGCGAGACCTCCGCGTAGCACGCGGTAATTGGATACAGTGGCGCTTAGTTAATTGATGGCTGTGCTAAAAAAATGTTATATAATAATCTGCGTTGATTAATATGAACTCGGGCGTTTTAAAATTTTACGACGGTTTGTTTACGAGAGATTGCACATACAATTACTACGACGGACGGAGTTATCTGGTGAAATTTGTCTCTGGTTTTGAAACAGAGTGTAGGAAGTGTTGGCCTCAGTCTCCGAAGCAGACAGGCGCCAATCGTTCATTGGCGGCACTGGCCCAGACCGCAGTCCTGGTCGCCAGCAATTCGTATCTCCATGAACCGTCCGATATTTAATTACTCATAAGGTCGTATGTGCAGAAAACTTAAATTGCAATATGACATTTCAGCTGATGTCATTTTCGTCGACTGTGTTTTGAAGTGATGATACAATATATAATCGTCTTGCTTGATGCTTATTCATTAAAACTAGAAATGTTAATGTCAAGCAATTAATATGTTAAAAAATAAGTTTTTTTTATACTTAAATATATGCAACATGATGGGATACTGTAAGCGATAACCGATATAAAATTCGGGAGATACTGTTTCTAAGATATATTATATGCATATGTAAGATGCTCCTCATAGTATTTAAAACATTGGCCACAAACTCATTGAATAGCCAATGTATAGACCAAAAATTCTATGGAAGTCTTTGAATCCATTATGTCAAGTGATCTATTACTTTTCTTTAACACTCTGCTCTGCCAATTATCTACCAGTTATCTCTTACTTGATAAAGCTTGCACTAATAACAGACTCATTTAAAAATAAAAAGGATAACACGATAATAAACTCTCATG
>JAGXCT010031275.1:544-12889 GCA_022495035.1 Philopotamus ludificatus
AAAGAAACGTGGAGGAAACTTCATAAAGGGGGGTTTGATAAAGGCTTGCTATCGTTTTTATAATAGCTACGGAAAGCCTAAGCCCGGTAAAGCTGGAGGATGGGCCAGTATCGATAATGAGCCCCTGAAGTTGTGCAAAAGTAGTGCTATGTTTTAAAAGGAGTTCTTCCATGTCAGCAAGGCCTTGTTGATGGAAAAACTCATATGATCTCACCTTATTTTCCAAAAAACTAAAGTTTAAATCCCATAGAGCAATTTCATACCCCCGTACTGTCGCTGTCACCCCCAAATATTCATGACTCACCTAATCTTCTCCCTGAGTCTTTAAAATCTTAAAATTGAGGGTTCTTAAATCATCTTCTTTTCCATAAGAAAAATGGAGCTCCCCATAACAAGCTATATGTTCCCTTTGGATGACACCTCTCTCATTTTCAATGAATAGAAGAATATCCCCTAATAAAAAATCAGAGAGGCCTGTAAGCATAAAATCCTCTTCAGTCAAGACCCGATCTAAGTCAAGGTGTGCTAAGCGTTTGATAATAAGCGGAAAATCTTCGCTAAGCTCATAGAGATG
This sequence comes from Philopotamus ludificatus, assembly GCA_022495035.1. Lineage (NCBI taxonomy): Eukaryota > Metazoa > Arthropoda > Insecta > Trichoptera > Philopotamidae > Philopotamus > Philopotamus ludificatus. The sequence continues at coordinate 1,119 of JAGXCT010031275.1, forward strand.
AGCAATATTAAAAGTGGGACTCCCTTGAAAAGAACCTTTGTAGTGAGGCATGAGTAACTCTCTTACAAATGTCGTTTTACCCGACCCCATTTCGCCAAATAAAAAGAGAATTTTAGTGTTATGGAACCCCATTAAGCCTAAAACAGTAGTTGTGAGAGGCTTTAGGGCATCGATAGAAAGATTATAAAAAGTAAATTCCTGTAGAGTGTTGGGCTTTGTCATAAGAAAAATAGGGAGGATTAATCTCCATTTCCTCTCTTATCCTCCGCTGAATTCTGAGCGGCTTGGGGCACCTGATCTGTTGGTATTTTTAAGACAGGCGGCTGAGTTAATCTTCTTAATCCTGCTACGGCTCTTATGAATTGGGGATTTGCACTTAGAATCTTACGATAGGTCCTAATCGCCATACTTTTTTGGCCACTAACAATAAAACTTCTCGCTAAATTAGCCATATAGTTTAAATCGTTAGAATAAAACGTCGCAAAAACGAGGGCGGCGATGGACTGTGCATACTGTTTTAAGTAAAAAAGGTTCACTCCCATTAAGTTGAGCATTTCTGCATCTTGTGGTTTTAAAGATCGCGCATATTGACTAAAGGACAGAGAAGTTGCATAATTTTTTAAAACAAAGGCTTTTGCAGCGGCGGCCTTAGACTAGGAAACTCCATAATCCCTAATTGCTTTAAATATTCTTCATAAACTTTAATATACTCTAAGTCTTGTTTACGAGCATCATACGCACTAAGAAGAGTTTCATAGGCATCTCTCTGGCCAGGATCTTGGATCAATGTTTTTTGTGCCTCCAAAATAGCTGTTTGATAATCCTTATTTAAAAGAGCTGCTTTTGCCTCCTCTATTGAGGCCTGTGCAATACAGGGTAAAAATAAAATGACAGCCAAAGCAACACTTTTTTTCATTTAATATTCCTTAGTTTAACCTAATGCTTTCTTGATGATTCATATAAGGCCTAAGCGCTTGAGGGATCGTTACACTTAAATCTTGATTTTGATAGTTTTCCAAAATAGCAATGAAAGTTCTCCCCACAGCCAACCCTGAACCATTAATTGTATGATAATATCTATTTTTATTTTGTTTTTCATCCCTATATTTAAGACCAGCTCGCCTTGACTGAAAATCCCCAAATGAGCTGCAGGAAGAAATTTCTCGATACTTTCCTTCGAATGGGAGGTAAACCTCTAAATCATAAGTTTTTTCTGAAGAAAACCCCACATCCCCCCCGCATAAAAGCACCTGACGATAAGGAAGTTCTAATTTCTCTAAAAGTTCTCTTGCATCACGAACAAGGGCTTCAAGCTCATTTTGAGTCTCTTCTGGAACGCTGAGCTTAACAAGTTCAACTTTTGGAAACTGGTGAACTCGAAAAATCCCACGGGTATCTTTTCCATAAGATCCCGCTTCTTTTCTAAAACAGCTGCTAAAAGAGGTCATATAAATAGGAAAATCTCCCTCTTTTAAAACTTCTCCAGCATAGAGGTTGGTTAAAGTGACCTCGGCCGTTGGAATTAAGTACGCATTGGAGCCCTCAATTTTAAAGAGATCTTCCTTAAATTTAGGAAGCTGACCTGTTCCGAATAAAGCCCGTTCATTCACAATCACAGGGGCTGTTACTTCTTGGTAACCTTTTTTAATCGCTTCATCTAAAAAGAACTGCGCAATGGCTCGCTCTAGTTGGGCGCCTTGATTTCTGAGTGTGTAAAACCTGCTCCCGCTGAGCTTGACACCTCGTTTTATATCTAAAATTCCTAAAGTTTCCCCAATTTCTTCATGCGATCTCACAGGAAAAGCAAATTGAGGAATCTCCCCCCATCGAAGAACTTCTTGGTTATCCTGATCACTTTTTCCATAGGGAATCTCGGACCTTAAAATATTAGGAATTAAGCTTGCTTTAGCTAAACGCTCTTCTTCGCTTTGTCTCAATTGGGTTTCGAGGTCATCAATCTCACATTTTAATTGTGATAGATGCTCTCGTAAAGTAGGGTCATTTTCTAACTCTTGGTATTGGCCAGAAAATCGATTTTTTTCTGCTCTTTTAAGATCTAGATCTGTAATGAGGCGCTTATTCGTAAGAACTAACGATTTGAGTTCTTCAATAGTATTAAAATCCAAATTTCTCTTCTTAAAACTTTCTCTAAGGGACTGAAGATAGCCTTCCTGACTTAACTGACTCATATCTAACATTAATCGATTTCTACCTAAGTTTTTATTATGGCTTAAATTTAGTAAAAAAGAAAGAATAAAAAAACTTTCATCGATTATTTTAATTAAGGCTCCAGAAACATCGATTTTAACTAAAAAAATCCTCATCTATTCTATAAAAATCCACCCTCTCTCACTCGCTGGAAATACTCGTATAGCTTTGATAAAACAAGTCGAGCTTCGCCATAGGGACATACTTATCACTATACACATTAGATCCCTTGACACAATAGTACTGAGTAATGACCTGTTCCTGCTCCTCAGGAGACTTATTACTCAAAAGCCCTAGAAAGTCTTTTTTTGTAATGAATTCGCCCTCCGCAACCATCTGAGTAGCGATCAGTTCTTTAATGGGATCATTGTCCTTATCATCTAATATTCTCATGATCTCAAAAAAATAATGAGAAAATTCCTCCATAGCGAGATCTTGAGAGTTATTTGTTAGTTTGTGTTTTGTGTGAGCCATTCTATGCACCCCTTATTTATCATATTGGATTATAGAATAACTTACCATATTATAAATGACAGTTTTTTATTCGAATTCTATTCCGCTTTAGGTTTTACAAGGTATTTCATCGTTATATGAGTAAAAAATGGCGTTAAAATGACCGATAACATCGAAACCGAGACTAGTTGAAGCGTTGTCTCTTGAACAAGGGGGCTGAGAGATGGATCCATCATGGCTAAAATTTGAGGCATTACAATAGAGTTACCCGCTACAGCTGAGCTTGCTGGGCCATTAAAACCATTGCCTTTAAAAAGCCTATCTACAATATATCCTAAAATACTGGTGCTTGTAATCACGATTAAAGCAAGAAGAAGCCCAGGAATTCCAGCTTTAATGATATCTCGAATATCAATCATACTCCCAATACAGAAGGCCATAATAAAAATAGCTGGGGGGATCCCTTTACTCATAAAGTCTCTAAAATCCTTATCGATATTGCCCAAAACAATCCCAAATAACAGGGGAAATAAGGTAGAAAAAAAATTGGTAAAACTAAAGCTAATACCAGAAACTCCTAAGACCACCATAGCGATAATTGGGCTAATGATCAGGGAAAAATAAGGGACCAAGTTAAAACTCTTGGGTTGATCGTATTTCACCAATAAAGCAATGAATATGCTCGCATTCACAATAGAAAAAGCACAGGCGAAGGCAAAAGGTGTGATCCCAAAAAAACTTTCTATATCAAACCACTGAAACAGAAGTACTGCAAAAATATACGCTAGTATAAGCCGTACCAGAATCATAGAAATACCTTTACCGAGGTTTCTATAAATATCTTTAACGTCCACCATGGCTCCGCAAAAAATAATCACTAGAGACACTAAAGCTGTCGTGCCATGCTTAAATAGCGGTGTGGTGAGGCCTCCAATAGAAAAAAAAGAAGGAAACAGACTATTAATCCCCATACTGATACATACTGGGACTACGAAAATCCCCGCAGGAACTTTTTCAAGAAATTTTAATATTTTCATTAGGAAACCCTTCAAATGACATCAATTTAACAAGAAAAAACCTTGCTTTATTCTTCTTATATCAAGCCTAAATTTACCTAATTAACAAACATTAAAAAAACCCGTTAGAAAAATAAAATATTCGTCGATGGTAGCCGGTGAGGCAAAGACTAAAAAACCCCGCTTTCTCGTTTAAAAGCCGTGTTCATCGCTCTGAGTAAAACCTTCTCAGATCCTAAAATAATAACTCTATGTTTGGCCCTCGATAAGGCTGTATAGAGAATTTGCCGTGTTAAAAGCTTGATCGGAGTTTTTTCTGGGAGAAAAAGCATCACAGTATGGTACTCAGAACCCTGGCTTTTATGAATACTCGTCGCATAAGAAACCTTATAGTCCCTTAGCTGATCCGAGCGCATTCTATGGATTTCCTTCCCCTTTTTAATATAAAAATACTTGTCAAAGAGAACTCCCATATCTCCATTACTCAAACTAAAGTCCTTTAAATTTTTTGTAATCGAACACGGAAGCCCAAGCATTTGCTGATCATATTCTTTAAAATAATAGTGGTTAAGCGTCTTATTAATATGCTCTACCCCAAGGGAGCCTTGATTATAGGGGGAGAGGAGCCTTAGCTGCTCAACATTTTCTAAGGCGTTCTCAATCGCTCTTGCCTGAGCTTGGTCTTCAAAATTGGAAGAGACCCGTATTTGATACTCTTTGAACAACGGGTGATAATACTGATAGAAAAAATGAAAGAGAACCTCTTCCTGCTGAATAAAGAGATTTGGCCCTTCCAGTGGAATAAAAAATACCCCCTCTTTTTCTTGATGGAGGACCTTCCCTAGGCTATCTGGGGGGCATGTATGAAAAAAACTCCTGATCGTTTCTAAATCAAATAGCTGAAAACTTTGCTCCTCTAAGCCAAAGAGGGATAGGTATGGGCTTGGATGATAGGGCTGTAAAGAGGTATAACTGTTTTTAATAGCTCGTAAAAATAGATCTAGTTGTGGGTTTTGTGTTCTCATACTTTCATTGAGGTGGGCCGTTGGTATCGATGAGCCTAATTGCAAGGAATCCAAAAGATCAAAAATAGCCCCAGCATCAATGGAGGGGAGTTGATAAGGGTCTCCCATCAAAATGATTTGCGTTGAATGGGAAACCTTGTCTAAGAGATGCACTAGGTCGTCCAAGGAAACCATGGAAAGCTCATCGATCAGTAATAAATTGATATCTTGTTTGATGGATCTCTGCGTAGAATATTTTTTTGAGCGATTTGTTAAAATAAATTTTTCAATCGTCTCAAAATGAATATTGCCATTGTCTAACCCATCTTTGAGATAAGAAAAATGAGGAAAGAGGCTCAAAGATTCCAAAAGAGATTCCTTCACACGGGAGACTGAGCGCCCTGTAAATCCTAGTATCCTCATATGCAAGGGGTAGGGATCTTCTCGATTAAGCAAAAAAAATAGCTCCAGCATCATAGAAATCAAGGTGGTTTTTCCTGTCCCTGGGCCTCCTTTAATCACCGTAAGCTGATTTTGTAGGGCTTGGATCAAGGCGTGTTTTTGCCCTTGATTAAGATAAAATTGTGTTTTAGATTCAAGTGTGGTCACAAAATGAGAAATATCTTTGGGGAAAGTCAAAGGCTTTATAAAAGAAGAAAGGAGTTTTTGTAAGCGTATTAAAAGCTCGTGCGATCGACTAAAGTAAAGGTAAAGCATTCGGTGAGTTGGATCCATTCTAAAAATAAATTTTTGCCCCACTTTGAGGTTCTGATCTTTTTCTAGAATATGGTTTCTAAAAAACTCGGTCGGAAGCACTCGCAGCCGAATAAAATCCGAATCCAAGGGAAGCTTTAAGCTTAAATGGCCATCTCTAAAACAAGAATAGAGCCCTTGGAGCATCCTATGGAGATCCACATTATTTTTTTCTGCTAAAGATAAGGTGTCTCTCAAAGCCAATAGAGAAAAATAATATGACTCTTCGTGTAATATATGATGATGATCTTCAATCGCCAATAGATTTTTATAGTAGTTTAACACCTCATCATTAAAATCACTTGAGATCAGTCTTAAAAGCAGATCTTTTTTATAGGTGAGCATTTCCCCCCCTTATGGTATATCCCTGACTAAAGCTGTCAATTAATAAATTGACTTCTTTTTCGATTTCTTGGTAAGCTTGGTAGCTCGGAGCTTTGAGAGTTAAAATACCTCGGTTCTGGGCACGGATCCCTCTCACAAAAAAATAATAAATATTCCCAATATTTTTTTCGTATTCAAAAGATTTCAACCTCATTTCTAAAAACCTCACCAGCGAAACTAAATATATTTTCCATTGGTACTCATAATGTTCCTTAAGGCTCGCTTCCAAAGAGGGGCTAGTATAGTCGGAGAGTAGGTTTGTTTTCCAGTCTAGAAAATGACATTTTTCATCTTCATCTACCCATACAAGATCGACAATCGCCTTTAAGCCATAGCCAATGAGGGATGTCTGAGATTGGACCATTAATTCTTTTTGATGTTGTGATGAGCCTAAAATGGCCCCAAGTGATTTACTTTGGAAAGGGAGGATGCTCCCCAAGACTTCTTGAAGAAGAAGACTTAATAACTCCGTAGTCTTTGCATCTTGATAGCCCATACTGTGGGCAATAGGTTTAACATAGGCTTGAATAGCCTCAAAACTCGAGTGATGAAGTTCAGGTATGGGGAGTTGCTCGATCAAATAATGAAACAAAGTTCCGCTATTCGCCCCTGAGGGGAGGTCTTGATAAAAATTGATCTCTTTGGACATGACCTCTGTTTTTTGGGTGAGTAGAAGTGGGCTGGAATCCTTTTCTTTTTCTCCTTGATCTTCTTTGATCAGTTTTTTGAGCGAGGAAAAGGAACATTGAATATAACGGGAGAGATGAATAGGCCCATAAAAATATTGCAGCCAATCAATACAATGCTCCACAACTGATGGGGGGGAGAAATGTGATCGAGAAGGATCCTCATCCATCAAGAGCTTACTGAGGGGCTCCTTATTTGGGTCATAGGAATAAACGGTTTTATCTTGGATGAGAGGAATGAGTGCTTGATGAAAAAAAAGATCCGTTTGATTCAAACCAGAGTCTCTCTTTTTTTGAGACCCTGTTCCCGAAATCAAAGGTGCCATAAATAATATTTGTTTTGTGCGGGTCATAGCGACATAACATAAATTGGCCATTTTTTGATGTTCATCTATGTTTTTTTGGTCCTGTGTATAAGGCGAGAGTGTTTTTCCTAAAAGAATATGATTCGCCTCCCCCTTATGGTAAAGAGTTGTGTAGGCTTTGAGCTCTTCTTTTGCCTTAAACAATAAAAATACGATATCAAATTCTAGCCCTTTGCTGGCATGGATCGTCATTAATTTGATACTATTCCCTTGATGAGCAATACGGTGATAGTTATCTTCATGAAGTTCATTGTCTTTTTCTTTGAGATTCATCAGTCTTTGGAGAATATGTTTAAGGCCTAAGCTTCTATTTTGAGCATGTTCAAAAAGAGTATCGATCATTTGGTGATATATCATCAATTCTTCTTCTCCCATTCCCCCCACTCGCGAAAGAGTATGAAGCATATGCCCACTAAGATCAAACCATCTTCCTTGCTTGGCCAATGTTTGATAAAAAATAAGCGCTTGTTGTTGTAGAGCTCTTGACCCCAAGGTGGCAAAAAAAGGTGTATGGAAAGAAAGTGCCCGATCCCCCTCATTGGAAAGAGGGTCTAGCGCAAAGAGAAAAACAAAAATATCATCCGCCATTTTTGATTTAAAGAGATCTCTCTTCTTGTATTGATAAGACTTAATCCCCTGTTGGCTCAAGCTATCATACATCTCATTCAGAGTATTTCGGTCATTGGCCAAGACTGTGATAGAAAGCTCAGGAAAGTAGCGCTGTAAATACCCCATTATTTTTGTGTATTCTTCAATGACAAGCTTCTTCCAGTCTGAGGCTTTTAACGAGGCCTCTTCCGATCTTAAAAGATAAAAAGACGTATTAAGACCCTTAATCTCAGGAAAATCCTGTGCGCTTCTTTTCTCTTGGCTGGGGCTATAAATAATACGATCCTGAGCCTGGGTAAGACTAAAAAACCCTTGCAATGCAAAAATATGATTAAAAAGAGAAAGAAGCTGAGGATGTGTTCTATAGTTATAGGCTAAAGTATAGACCTTGCCTCCCATATCTTTGAGCTCTTCACAGGCTCTAAAATAGGCGTAGAGATCACTCCCCTTGAACTGATAAATTGCCTGTTTTGGGTCGCCAATTAAACATATTTTAACATCCGATTGCCTAAAAATCATCCTTAATGTTTCCCACTCTAACTGGTTGATATCTTGAAATTCATCAATAAAGAGATAGCGAATCTCTCTAAGAACCTGCCCTTGAGAAAAAGAAAAATGGTGGTGATTGATATAATTAATCGCTTGATTTTTTGTTTGTACTTTTTTGATACGCTCCTCTCCATAAAGAATATGGCCGAGGTCTTTCATGAGTGCAATTAAAATTTGATGGGAAAGACATTCTATAGAATCAAAAATAATGTCTAAAAGAGCTTTGAGTTCTTCTAAAAAAGGTAAAATAGCTGTGAGAAATTTAGACTTAATCCCTACCCCCCCTAATCTGTGATCTACTTCCTCTCTATTCTTGGCGAGCTTTAAGTAAAGTCCTATTCTTTGATGAGGCTCTAGTTGAAAATGAAGTTCTACGATCTCTTGAATTGGAAGCAGTAATAGAGACTTCCAAGTATGGATAGATCTCCCATCAATGGCCTCTTCGAGTAACTTGATTTTATCTTTCGACCAAGCAAGACAAAGTTTTTTCGTATCTTGCTGACTACTTTCTAGCAAATTCTCATATTCTTTAAAGGTGAGGAGGCTGGGTGTAAAACGGGTTTGTCGCAAGCCTCGATTCATAAAATAGAGATAATCATATTTTTCGATCATATCTGAAATAAAGTAGCCACTATTGCGGTTGAAAGGCTCAGGGTTCAAGAGCTTATCATGATTAAAGTACCTAAAGTCAGGGTCCGCATAAAAAAGAAAATGCAATAATGTCTCTCGATTAAAAGGCTTGTCTTCTAATAATTGGCCCTGCTGATATTGCCAAAGCAACTGTTTCGCCTCTTTAACAGCAATATGGCTAAAAGAGACCCCTTCTTGATCCAAAAAACTTCCGTTGATATAGGCTGTTTCATATAAAAAACTATGGGTACTTTTAATGATCGGCTGGGGGCTATCAAGATCTAGAGGGGAGGCTAAATGGTTCTCATACAAAGTATCCATAATTCTTTTTTTGAGTTCTAAAGTTGCATTGTTCGTGAAGGTTGTCACTAAAATTTGATCAAGGGCACATTTTTTTTCCTGAATCAATCTACGTACCAGAAGCACGATCGCAGTTGTTTTACCGCTCCCCGCAGAGGCATCGATCACCCCATGTTGATCAAAATCGTAGCTCATCTCTTCAAAAGGAATCATCATTACCCCCTTGCTCTAAAGGGTCTTTTTTGAACCCTCCATCTTTTTTTTTCGCATTTTTTCTTTCCAAGTAAGGAGATAAAAGCAGCCGATACCTTTTTTCCAAGGCCTCTATCATGGGTTCTAAATCTTTTTGGTTCAAAGTTCTATAAATATTGACATAAGTTTCTTGCAAGCTATTTTCTCTCTGCTTTAAGATGTCGGCGAGAAGAGTTTTTTTTACCAAAAGACTATCATCTTTGTGAGTTTTTTTGACCCATTCTAAGATTCCAGAAGTTTCTAGTGGAATAATTGTGGAAAACATGTTGTAATCTAAAATTAAGTCTACAAGGTATTGATGAATTTCCCCCTTATCTAAGGAAAAAGATGAATAGGTCGTTTTTTCTATGGTAGATTTTTTTGAATCTCTCGCATAAAGAGAAATGCAAAGCGTGGTTAAATGGTTTTTTACAAGATACTCATAACCAATCATCAAGCCTGAGATTAAGCTTTCAAAATAAGGCCCAGGATCATTGAGCTTAGGGCTATGAAGGAGGAGCACATTGAGCAATACAGTGTTCCCCTCTTCTTTAATGCTACAGTATGGAAGGTTGGCTTCAAGAATAATGGAGAAATTTTCCTTGATCTCAAATCGCAGCCACGGCCTATACCGAAAACCTCCCTCAATGAGATCATTCCTCCCTTTGAGCACATAGCTTAAATAATGAGAAAATCCCTCCTCTCTTAAATCATCTAAATAGTGGCCGATCATCCCAACCAGCATGCGAGAAAAATATTCAACTTTAGCTTGGCTATAAGGGCTTTCTTCACTAAGATCTAAATCTCTGTCTTTGAGATCTTGTAAAAATCCCTCACCTTCTGCAAGCAAGGTCTCCATAAGCTCCTTTCTACCCATCGACCTTGACTCCTCACTTGAATATAAAGAAAAATGACGGTGAAGATAAAAATGAAAGAGTTCATCCATTTCTTTTTGGCTACTTAAAGGCCATAGGGGGATGTTCTCATCTCTTTGGTAGGTGGCAAAAAAAGCTTGTGGCCTCATCCCATAAGTCTTATCAATCACAGAAATAGCCGAATTTCTTAAAAACCCTCCTAGGTCTGATCCTGAGAGAAGGTTTTGATTTTTAAATCTCTCATAAGTTAATGACCGATATATTGAGGCTTCTTCTTCTTTTTGATCATAAACAGCTTTTAAAGCCTCTCCATCCTGGGCATGTTTGACTTGATTCTCCCTCTCTTCAAGAGAGATCCACTTTATTTCCGAAGCGGATTGAACCATAGAGTCAAAAAATGGATGGATGGGCACTTCTTCCATCGCTCTGTTCAGTTGGGTATGGGCTAAAACGACTTGGTGGCTATGAAAAATAAGGTCAAAAAACCTGATCCATAATAAACGATCCTGTTGGTTGACTCTAGGGTCGTAGTGAAGTCTCAAGTCGTAGTGGGGTCTGGGCTCCTGTTCACGAAAAAGAGAATCAAAGGCATTAAACTGACTCACAAAGAGCACCTCAAGCCCGGCTCCAAGGAAGTGTACGGCATATCCTGTAGAAATTCTCCGGATCAGGGGACTTTGAAAATTTTGCCGTATGGGAGGATCGTCTTCGTAGAGGTATTGCAAAAGCCCTACAATATCTTCAATTGATAATAGAGTCCCCCCAGAATTGTTAAGGATTGACTGAAAGCTCTCTATTTGTTTTCGAATATCCATGTGTAAGCTCAAAAGAGACTCCTCGCACAGTAAGTAAGAGATTAAATCGAGCAATATATCAAGAAATGCTTGAGGAGAATCATCGCTCCCTGTGATCAAGAGGTGAATACGTTCCAGCATCAAACAGAGCGGCTCCCTTAAAGAATCCGATATCAACTCAAATTGATGCTCTGTTTTAAAAAGTGGGTCTAAGAAGATCGCCTTGACGAGTTTCTCGATGCTATTAGGCCTTTCTTTGAGATCAAAAAATAGTGGAAAAAACCTCATCAATTCCTCAGAAAATATTTCGACTTCTTCCTTAGTTGAAGAAAGAGTGTCCAAAATCCAGCGATGTTGCAAAAATTGAGTCCAAAAAAGAGGGTCCCCTTTATTTTCTAGCAAGTTGATCAAGTATCCAAAAAAGAGCTTCGGTTGATTTTCTAAAGACTCATATTGTAAAAAATGAAGATCAATCTCCCTATCATTCTGGCTAAACAGGTATTTTATAGCGCTCATATGCTCGACATTAGGAGGGCTGATCAGGGCAACCTTGCTGACCCCAATTTTTTTTTGGCTTAAGAAAGAAAATAGAGAATGGTAGTGGGCTTTGAGTTCTTGTTGAGGGTCATCGAAGATAAACATTCGCTTTTGAAAGCTTTCTTTGATAAAAGCAAGACTGGCTTTGATAAAATTCTCTGGCCCAAATAGAGAATACTCGTCACTACTATGATGCTCTTTCTTCTTGGGAGCTTCTCTCTCTTTTTTTTCTGTATATAAATACACCACGGGGCCTTTTTGTGCTCTGATGGTCTCAAAAGCGTCTTCTATAACGAGTTCTTCTTTCAGAGCCAGCTCTTTAAGTAAAAAATGGTTATACTCGGATCTTTCCTTGCCCAATGCATCCTCATGATCTG
>JAGXCT010031276.1:0-20484 GCA_022495035.1 Philopotamus ludificatus
TATCTAGGATAGTGCCAACGTGTTATATCCATATCTAAAACTTATATAAAGGCATAGAAAATAATAAAATTTTATTGATTCATTCTTATGTACGAATATTCGCTTTTCTCTCGATTTATATAAATTTGTAAAATATTTTTACGCATATAAACAAATTTCAGCAATATATTCAGGTTATATATTTATTTATATAAACGGTAAAATCATTAAATGGACTAAATATAAATTTACATGTTTCTACAATTAACATTTATAATATATTCAGTCGCTTTTACTACCTGAAATAAACGCAAACGCTTAAATGTGAAGCTTGAGATTTTACGAAATTTTCTTGATTTTAAAACAAAACTCTTCAATTAATTTTATTAAAATAATACCAGAATTATTAAATTTTAAAATAATATCCATAATTTCTCTTTCTCAGTAAATTCAAAGAAAGCTTTCAAAAAAGCAAAGGCATAGAAATTAATTTAATAAGATAATGTTAGCGTAATCATCAAGCAGGTCCTAGAAATCCATCTTAAAAAAAAATAGGATTGCTGAAAAATTCTTGTATTAATAGTATTTTTTACTAACGCAATTTTAAAATAACATTATCAATATAAGTAATGTAATCTCGTAGTTTTCTGAGGTAAACCAGAAACTTACTTTTACGTATGTTAAATAATTCCTTAATCCCTTTTTCTTCTTGCCATTTTTGCAAAAAAATAGATTATTATTGTTTTACTTTATAATTCGGTCAATATTTTAGATTTTTTAAATAATCAATATGACGAATAAATGTCTCGTCGCAGACTGAGTACACGCCGCCGACTGAGTTCTAGTGAAACATGTCACTAGCACGATTCATTCGCACATAATATTGTTTTTATTATTTTTTTTCGCAATTACGGACTATAAAGAACACCGATTATTTATAATATTTATTCTTTATGCTTATTTAAACAAACACAAAAAGATTGTGATATGTAGGATTTTTATTAAAAGAGTTATTTGAGAAAAATTAAAAACTTGGGGTCTCAAAGAGCACCCATTGGTTGGGTTAGGTTAAAATATATTTTTTTAATTAAAAAATACTTCGTTCATTACATATGCTAATTTTTTTAGGTAAATACGTCTGTCTACAGAGTGAAAAGGGTTAGCACGTCTCAATAATAAAATACATAAATACAAAAACAGTTAAATGAAATGGAAAAAAAATGTGAGAACCTTAAATTATCACATTCCTGTCTCTTTTCCCTAATTATAGCGATTGAGTAAAAAATGATATTATTTCTTATCTGGCCTTTGTTGCGATAAGAATTCTATGGATTTTTTTTTCTTAATTATTTATCCATTTGGCATCATAAAGATATCATTGATTTATGAAGTTAGACTTTCCTAACATTTTTCAAACAGATTGTAGATCGAGTCAAACTTATTTCATATCAGACGTATACCGAGGTATCACTGTGTAATAGAAAATGTTAATATTATTTAATTATGTAAACAAAATTACTTAATTTATATAAAAAAATATATTTGTAACGCAGTTTGCAGTAAAATATTATTTTCTTAATATTCTACACATATATTAAATCAATGACTGATAAAAAACCTTTTATACAAAAGGTTAAGTACCTGATATGATATCATGGGATTGTCGTAAAAGTTTTCAAGGATAATATTTGAGACTGATGCTAAGGGGGGACTCTATTTATTTTATCATATAGAAGTACAACAAAATAAAGAAAGTTAAGTTATTATAACTTAGTATTTAGTCATCGCATCGATTTTTAGTATTTAATCGATCCACTTTTTTGCTTCATCACGTGATGAATATTCTGGGCCATAGAACCCACTAGAGCTTATAAATGTTTAATTGAAATTCCTTAATAAATTAACGTTTCTTTACCCGTAGGCATTCTTTTGTGTATTTAACCGCCTTAAAGTGCTACAAATTCTCGACTAAAATCTGGCAAATTCCCTTAATTATTTTTATAATTCTGTTTGGAGCGCTCACTGCTACTAAAAAAAATATCTTAGTATTCTGAATCTATGCCACAAGGCACTATCATCTTAAAAATGATGTTATTTGTGCTGGAGAGACGATTTCCGAATAATGACAAAAGATGGATTTCCAGTATAGTTTTGTACACTGTAGAGTTAACTGTTCTTTTGACATCAGACCAGTTAGATTCTTTAAATTTCTTAAAAGGCGGTTTTAGAGCATCTGCTCTCTAGATCTACCCCTCACAAAATAGATTCTATCTGATCTAAACAAATTATTTTTGCCTTCAAGGGTTTCAGTCCAGGTTTAATAAATTTTTGCCCATTCTAATCTTGATTTCGTCATATCCTTTTTCGCTGCTTAAACCGCCTTCATGCAATCTTCTGCGGATGGGGTGTACCCTAACCTATGCTCCACCACTTCCTTAGGATCCACTGCTATTAGGAATCGATTTTGCTGACACAGTCGCTTTATCTTTACAGAGCACTCCACTATCACCAGCAGTCCTGTATCACCTGAATCTGCAATTTTTTTTAATATTCTGCTCATCATTGAATTAAAGCAACCAATCGCTTTCCCAATTTCTCTATTAGATATCATCATCATCATAGGCGTAATAGACCTATTGTAGAGTCCTGACCTCATTCAACACCCTTCTCTTTTTTATCAGGTCTGCAGCAATGTCGCTTCATCTTTTGCTAAGTTTTAATGATGCAGTGTCCTTCTGTAAACAGTCCAACCACCCTTGCCTTGATCTTCCTTTCTTCCGGGGATAGAAAGGCTTGTCTGACGCATCCTTGACAAATGACCGGCCCACCGGAGTCTGACCATTCAGATCCGTATATTAGGATGAACCTGATGAGCTTAATAAGCTTGAACTGATCTTGTTGATCTTGATTTTAGTCTTCTTTGAGAGGAATCTCGATCGTAGTTACTTTTGAAGTCAAAAGTAGCACCGATTTGCTAGCATGGTTTTTTTTAAAGATATCCCTGCGATAAGTCGTAATACTAAAATCAGACGTTTCTTCTCACTACTCTTTTTTGTGTCCACGCTTCTTTTAACTTAACTCACAAAAATCAAGAACGGCTTGACTTGGTACGGGCGAAGGACTCATATATCTTTAAAAAAATTGAGATAAACCGTTACTTACCTGAGATTATATAACCGCTTTACTCGAAATTGGCTTGAAAATTAACATTTCTCAGATATTCTAGCTATTAAAATTTAGAGAGATCAATTATAAAATATTTATCAATTGACATAAAAATATATCTATTATCCTAATACATTTTTTAGACATATATTCAATATGTATTTTATTGATTTATATGTTCGCACACGTTATCCCAATTTTGCGTGCGATAGAGATTTTATAAGATTTACATTTCCCAGTATATCCGTATATGTGTGTGTGTATTTATACGTATACAAAGTGCTGGAAAAAAAATATATACCACACATATTTGCCGATGTTGACGAATAAATATGAAAAGCCAGGCGAACCAAGAATTCCGCATGAATTCAAAGAGATGTGGAAATTCGCGGAAAATGGTAGACGTTGGATTTTTCCATGCGAGATGGGGACATATACTCGGGTACATATTAGACAATAGCTATATGTATAACACGCGTCACAATCGATCGCTCAAAAATAAATGCACGATGTTAAAGTTGCATATCGGATAATTGTTGCCGCAAATTGGTTGCCGTGCTGACTGCTCCGGCGTTCGAAACTAATCACGGAATGTTAATCTTGACATGTGGATAATTAGACTAAACATTCTCCGGCGCTGGTAGACACAGTGTCGGTATGCAGATGAGTTTCGTGTTAAATTTTGAAGCAGCGAGTTTCGACCGCCCCACCACCGACGCCGACGCCGACGCCGAAGACACATTGCTGCATTCCCGCGCCCCTTCCGCGAAAGCTACACAATCGGATGGCTTGCCACCTGATTTATAGTTCCGATTCCAAACATTCCTTGTTTGCACACGGATTCAAGGTGGTTGGCTGCAAGTGCTCTGCAGATCTCCGGGATTGTGTACAAATAACCGGATGCTGATTTATGTTGTGATGCTTTGTAAATCCGGCGTAATTGAGCAACAACTAACTGCGGTATTTGGCCTAACAAATCTTCTACCGCGTGACAGCTACATGATTCTGCATAAATACATATTTAACCATATTGAGTGTAGAGTTAACGATATAAGCAACATGTATTTCAGCTTGTACGCTCAAGAGTCACAGACCACTTTGGTTTTTCAAATTTTGTGTTTAAGACACCGAATAAGAGGGTCGAAAGAGCGTTTAATTCTCGGATAATCTCGTACCTTTTCTTCTCTAGTTACCTTACAGAGAGAAAACAATATGTGACATACGACTCCCAAACGTCGTATGCCTACAATACACCTTTCAGTATTCCGCAGGGATCAAATTTAGCACCTTATTATTTATTTTATTTATATACGATATTCATCGGGTCCTTATTTGTAAAAAGATCTATGTATTTTGTTGGAATCCTAGTTGAAATTTTGTTTTACATGTATCAGACTTGTGGATGAGATTATCAATAATGTTAGGCTTTGTCTTGAGAAATTCTCATCACATACATAGCATCTTAGTTATTCGATTTTTATACGATATATTGTTTTGAAGTTTGCTCAAATCAGGTTACATTATATAGGCGCCTTATTACGTCTCGAACTTCCTCAGATTAGAGAAAATCCAGTAGAAATCCCCACATGAGTTTGGGTTCTATCTAAGTTAATACCCCAGTGCTCAGTGGGTTACATACCCCAGGGTACAGGGCTGTCTGGGGTATGTAACCCACGAGAAAAGAATGAAGAAAGAAGAAAAATAAATGTTAGATGAATTTAAATAAATGGTCAAGCAAAAAACAGACATTTTCATTGATGAATACTATAAGTACTAGAAAGAAATGCATCCCTTACCCATTTTTTCTGGATGCTTTACCGTTTTCCTCCTTACATACTGATTGCCATCCGAGCCGAACTAGTTAATTTGCATAGAGTCCATGAAGTTTTTTATTGTTTCTGCCGATATCACTTCAAACTAGACATTTGTTCAATATGTCAATCACCATCTTGCAATGAAAACATAAAAATAATCTGATGCGCGGGTAGATTTTTTTTTTAGTATATTTATCACGCGTAAACGCGTGCACGGACTGTAATGTGTTAAAATTAGTAGTCTTCTCTCTGTTGATTTTCGTTTCATAACGTCCCTTAAATTTTTCAATTGGGTTAAATCAAGACTATTCCTGTTCATGACAATGTTGAAATATCAAGGTTTTTTTTTATTAAATCTTTGATCTATTAAAATTAGGAAGGAGCTGTTTGATCTTTTTGTCTTAAATGTAGTTAAAGTGTTAATAGAAACTTTGACTGATTTGACCCAGTGGCATGGTGCAGAATCGTCCTGGAAAATAGCAGTCGTTTATATAAGATAGATGTTGTTTAAAGGATGGAACAAGGCTCTCATTTATAAGCTATTTATAAACCTTTGCATTGACGAATACTAAAACTGCAATTACAATGTAAGATAAAAATCTCTAATCCATTTTTTCTGTTGAATACTTCGCCCTAAACCTAGTACATTTTTTTGTCAAGTCTGTTTTCCTTCTTACGCACTATATTTTATTTGTACCCAATTTTTTTTAATTCGAGAATATAACTTTTCTTTAGTCCAGAGTGTGTTTTAACGCAGGAATCAGAAAAAAACTTCAAGACTAGAATTATTATATAAACACGTACTGCAATTAAGTAACAAATGCATACAATTCATGGCCTGGTTTCCTTAGAAATAATAGACAGAATTCGGAAAAATAAGTAACAAAATATATATTTACAGTCATCGTTTTACGCACAAAGGATATTACTCTTAATGCAATTGGTTGCATTAAATATATTTATTCCTAATAACATTTCTAAACTTTTAAATATATGTACACATAAGTGTTCCATTGATTAATTTATTATTTATTATCCCATACTTTTCCAACTCTCTACATAATAGTATAATTTATATGTATGCATTTTGAAAAGCATGGAATTACAACTTATATGTAAATGTAAATTAAAACAAATCAGTTATAGACATTCTGAGTAATAAATTTATTT
This sequence comes from Philopotamus ludificatus, assembly GCA_022495035.1. Taxonomy (NCBI): domain Eukaryota; kingdom Metazoa; phylum Arthropoda; class Insecta; order Trichoptera; family Philopotamidae; genus Philopotamus; species Philopotamus ludificatus. The sequence continues at coordinate 6,129 of JAGXCT010031276.1, forward strand.
ATATCGAAAATGGAAACTGAAATATTTTAGGTATTTTATTCAGTATTATTTTTTATGGAAAAGCCATCGTTAATCTTTATTATTGAATAACGATTTATTTAAAAAAATGTTGTTTAAGTGTAAATTTGAGCCACTTCGTAATTTATTCAAATATAGACTCTAAATATACATAATCTTCTATGTTATGGTTTTTTTTTCTTTAGAAATAATTCAAATTCCATAACACAAAGTTTTTAAATAAATACTATATATGTTCATTGCTTAAACTTTAGACGAAAAATACAGATAATAAAATTTTCTTGATAGTCTATGACTTTTCTCATCTATTTCTTCACCTATTATTAAAAAAAATAATTTTCTTTGCTGATTTTTCTGTTATTATAATCCTTTTAATTGTAATATATTTTTCTAAATAAACACATAGATGAAGCATAGATTTTCTCTTATATGGCGTTTATCAAAAGCTCGTTTCTGCTCAAAATAACTTGTTTCTTTGTGTCTGCCTTTTGTTTTTAGATTTAAGCAAACAGAAAATATCGGTACCTGTTTTATTATTACAATTTTGTCTCGGAATTATTTTATTTCAATAAAAAATTTACGAAATAGTTAGTGAATAAGTAATTAATATGATAATAATCCATATATTTTCTTCAAAAAAATTTTATCAGAGGTATAAGTCTATTTTATTATTGAATATTGTAACCAATTATATTATATAACTCTGATGTTTAATTTTTACGTATTATATTATGTCCAGTGTAACATAACATTAGATTGTAAAAAACATTTCAATTTGTTTTCAACATTTTATTAATTTGATTGCTCCATTTTAAATTTTGGTTATATGAATCAATGAATAAATTTGTTCTGATGGATACAATTTAATTACCAAATCATATTCAATATTAAACATGAAAATTCAATTTAAATATAATGGTGTCGTCAGCCGAATTCTGTATTTGGCCTCGAGAGACACGAATGTTCCAAAACAATAATTTAAAATAAAAACTAAATCCACTTTTCTTCCTAAATATGTGTCTAAAAAAAATCCATATTGAATCTTTAGATAAAATCGCCCAGGAGTTATCTGGGGAATGCAAATAATTTTAAAAACATTTCAAATAAAACTCGAATACAATTCGGGATCCCGGGAGATGAACGCTTTTTTAGAATCTACGAACGTCTTACGACCCTTTGACCTAGAATGGATAGAATTTATGCCAATAACTGAAAGATTTCCCGCTCGACTAAGTGATAAAGACCCCAGGACCCTTTATTCAATCAGTCCGAATGACGTGGCCCTGCTGTCTATCCGTTTTATTTGGCAATTTCAGAACTCCGGCTCTTGAATAATTGACCGGTCGAATATCCCGGCTCTTACCGCTCGCAGAAGGGGATGATGACTCCTGTCTGTGTTTGCTGTAAAGTGCTTAGATCGTATCGTATTCCGGTCACGCTAGCTCTCCGCTCTGCATTATCTTTTGATAAACTCCCCGGGTCAGGACACGAATTGTAAATTGCTGGAATCGAGGAGTTCGACCTATGTTATTACTGTAAATTGTTGACATGCCCGCTATTGACTCTGTTCATTTGAAATTTATATATGCAAGATGACAAATTGAATACCATTCGATTTATCAAAGCTCAATAAAAGCTCCCCGAAAAATTCAATTCCGAATAAATGTAAAGATTCATCATATTTTCTTTTTTTGTAACGATTTATGAGTCAGATATTCCGATCATACGATCTCATAAACCATTTTTTAAATTTTTTTTTTAATTAAATTTATAAAATATTAGACGCAATGTTGCATTTGGCAACGTTACATGTGCAATTGTATTCATCGAATGCATTTCGGTTCACTTCTTTGACGATTCAAGTGAAAACCGATAGTGCGATCATGTGTGGCATGGGATTTGAGATTTTATTTTTTTATAGGATTTGCGTTTAGGGGTTTTGATACAGAAATGTTTAATATAACAAATTCATTGTTAATAAATAAGTAATATGATAAAAATAGGCCATCTATCTGATACCCAATATTTTTGAAGATATATTGCATCCTCGACAGTCATCGAAGACCTCTTAAAATCAATGATTACTATCTGAAAACTCATTAGTCTTATCCGCGTAAAACAGTTTAGGAATTGTTTGTTTAAACACAACATCTAGATTATTTTTTTACAGATAAAAAAAGTCAATGATTATTTAGAATATTTGTTCTTTAGACGTTTTAAGACAAATATTTAAAGTTTATAAGTGTTTATCTTTGCAGTCTAGATATTAAATCGATTTGTTTCTACTTATCATTAACTGAAAATGGTTTTCCTTTTTTATTTGATGGGATTTTTTAGGATTGATTTGATGGGATTTTTTAGGATAGAATTGATTATAATTACGAAAATTCCTCAACTTGTAAATCATTTATTATAATTTGGCTACTCATTGCTGTTTTACGTTTATTCCTATAAAACATTTAGTTATATAATACATACGCCAGATTTTAAGATCTCTAAAGATGGGCTAATATTTTTAGGTAGAGTAAATACTAATGAACATTTAATATACTAAGGTAAATCCTTTAAGAGCCCTGAAATATTTCTGAAACATAACTACCTATCATTTTTAAATCCAACTGAACAGAATTAAAGACTCATTAATTGACAATGCACTAGATTATCTGCTCTGTGACTTTATAAAAAAATAAAAAATAATATTCCTTCCTCAGAGTACGACTTCTATTATTCAATCAATGGATCCATTTAGATGATCACTTAAAATATAGGTGACAATTCAAAATATACTATGAGAAACGTATGGAATGAGCTCTTCTTTCAATTTATTGTACTAGTACAAAAACTTAAGAAGTTGACGTAATTATTAGAGATCTTGTTAAAATGACCAAAAATCTAAGTTTAAATTGTGTGGAGGAGGATTTAGTAAGTTTAATTAACAGCCACTAAACCAGATTAAGCAACGACGTACTGAAAAAACGAATAGCAGATCTCTTTCAGAGAAAGAGGAATTAAAAATACAACAAAATGAGTTTGCAACTAGTAGGATTATTAAATATTTATTTAAATATGATCCAGAATATATAAGTTAGCTTCGTGAAGTAAGTCCCTCAACCTGAACGATGCTTTAAAAGCATTAATGACAATAAGGCTTGCTTTACCTTTATTCTTTTTGAAAAAAACCAAAAAGTTTGTACTTTAATAGACGTATTTATGTAGATACTTGTTTTTATTCCTTTTGCTTTTGTCTATCCATTAAAACTAACACATTTGATTGTGCTTGTAATCAGTTTCACGAAAACATCAAAGATGATATCTTCGGATTTTTTTAGTATATTTATTTTAATTGAGCTAATGTGGGTCTTGTCATTTAAATAAAAGCATGAATTAAATAGAAGATATGAAAATACCACTATGCGTATTTTATTTTTATTAAAATCCATGTCTAAATCGATTATTAAGTTTATTAAAAATCGTACACAAACACATTAGTAATTATTAAATTTTATATGATATAAATAAAATATATTCTAGTTTAAAATAAAGTAATTTTTAGAGAGACGCATTAATAAAACTCGATAATTGACTTCTTACACTATAGCGCAACACCAGCGTTTCCGGACCCGGGGAAAACTTTTTCGTTAAAGTTTTTCCGAAGATTGTTTTAATGGAAAATTGTTCTCGGCCGTGGGGGATGGGGAATTAAGTGGTAGTCAGCAGTAGTTAGTACCGGATAACCCTCGGGTATAATTTGCATTCTGCTAATATATCTACGACTATGTATGCACACATAGTCGTGTGCACACTGGAACCCTGTTTTCTCGCAAAACAATATAATTCGTTAGTATAGGATAATTAATTCTCTATTGATTTTGAGTGTATCATTGTTGTACACGCCCAAATTTGCTGATTAAAATCGCAAACTGGGGACAAACCGGCTATTTAAGCATCCCCAAAATATTCCCTAATGGATTAGTCGATAAGTCTGAAATTAATATTCAACAATCCTCCGATACGTGTGTGTATACGAATTTAAACTACTTTAAAGATTTTCATAGCGGAATCATAGCTTAATAAAAAGCTCTTAATTACGACAAACAGGAAGCACTTTAATTAAGCAGCAGAAATGCTGCGATTAAAAGATTATCATAAAATCCGGGAAAGTTTTTCCGACGGAAGGAAAAAAATCGCTCGTATTTAATTTTTTTTACTGAGTTATCATTTCCTAATTAAAATAATAATGTGCGGCGACACACCCTGTATGCTAAATATGATTTGTGCGGATTTAACGTAATTTTTTGCGAAGCTTCTCGTGGGTCACAAACACATAAACCAGAATTAAGGACGCCACGTAAAATGGCAGCCGGATAGAAGAAAGTAGAATGTCGATAATTTACAGGTCATTGAATAATAAATATCGAATCCATAAATCGTGACGAATGGGCAAAGGGATCCTAAGGGAACACCTGCTCGAGCTCTATTTATAAAATTATTATTAATACCATATATATACTTAAAATAAATCAAATTAATCAAAAATACAAAGTCGCCAGTGAATAAACGGCTATCGATTAATCATCGCATACACGTTTAATATATAAACACCTGCTTTTCCTACACGAAGGATCATTTAGCTTTCCGTATTATACTCGTGTCGGTATCAAAAATAAACAATATATTATTTTGAGGACCCCTGACACGTGTGGGCCTCCTCTTTTCGGGCAATTTTAGACGTCATTGGTTCACGGTCATTAATCACAGCTTTTATCCGGCGGTTTTGTATTGTTGATATGATGAAAATGATGAAAACGCGCTATCCGCGGAAACAATGAAGATTTTCCTGGCAATGATGTGGATTTTTCCCATTATGCAAGTACAATATGAAAATATTTATATAATATCGTCGAGCAATTCCAACCGATATCGATGCACGGATCTTAAAAAAATGAATTTTTGAATTGCAAGTATAACGTTTGATACGTAATAAAAAGAATTTCCCCGAGGAAATTATATCGTAGAAAATTCAATCCAGAGCTTTTGAATTATGCCCACGATTCGACCATAATAAAAGCTTTGTATTTCTACGAATTTTAAAAAAAAATCCGTACGATATTAATAATATTATTTCAAAAACATTCGCGAATCTGTGGGTTCTAGTTCTTTTTAGACGATTTTCGTATCTGAAGTTTCTTCTCTTGGCTGTGATGCCTGTTTGGATTATTTTTTAGTCTTTAGCTATATTTATTCATTCCAGAGAGGCCTTAGGTCGTTAGGCATAATCTAAGGTGCACCTGTGATCTTGCATAACGTCTAACATTGAAAGCGATCTATTACTTTTATATTATCTTACATGTGGATCGATGAACCCAACGCAGTATCTACAGGGGTCGAATTTAGGACCTTTATTATTTCATTTTAAAATGATATTCACCGAGTCATTATTTGTAAATTTTCACTTTTCGCAGACGATTTATAAAAACATCAATCCGTTTCTACAGAGGAAAATGCCATTTCGTTGCATTTAGACATTGATTCTTTGCGCGATTGGGCAATATTAAATCGTCTTCCATTAAGTATTGTAAAATGTCAAACGATGACATGTTCTAGATCAAAGGACCTTAACAACTTTAATTACAGACTTGGGTATTTTGTTTAATTCCAAGTTAAAATTTAGATCATCAAGAAGGGCTTTGTCTTGAGAAATTCTCATCAAGGTTCGGAGCTTGCTCAAATTAGGTTCCGTTATATAAGAGCCTTATGAAGATTTTAATTCCCTCAGATTAGAGAAAGTCCAGAAAAAATATTCTAAGAAATCTCTACATGAGGGAGTTAGGATTCTACTTAAGTTTGTACCCCTGGGCATGGGTACAAGGCTGCGTGTAATCCTTGAGAACAGAGGGTCGATCTACTTGGCAAAGCATCTCTTGAAGCTGTTGATTGGCGCAGTACATTATCCCATTATACTGTGCGAGTTGCCCTTATAGGCGCCACCTTACTACCATCGAGCTCGTTTGTAGGTACTTTTTCTTCTGTCAAATGTGAGGACAGCTGCTCTCAAAAACTCTCCAGTAACTAAAGCGATCTGGGTTATTCTGTAATGCCAATAAATATTCAACAAAATAGCAGTGCCCCAGATTTGAATATGTCCAGATCAGACGTAATGTGGATTTATAGATAAGCTGTTTATTATTAAGGGATAATTCTGAATGTGGTCTGATGAACCAGTGTAGATTTCGCAAATGCATCTCTAGTTGCTTTTCTTATTCATTATATGTTTTTACCTGAGTCTGTCTGTGGTAATTTTCCACATTTTCAGCCAACGGTGAATATTTGTCAGACTTTCTTGAGGCATTTCGGATGCTTTGTCAAGTTTGTTGTAAGTTAACCGCGACTGAGCTTAGTCAGTAGTCTGATGAAAACTATGAATTCAGGAAATTCTTTATAACACTGGCCAGAGGGCATGTAAGTGGAAAAGATCTATTATGTCCACATGTTTTATAAAAATATTTATCTAGTTATTAAATTATATAATTTCTTGGCATCTTTTCAATATTAAATAAATAATTAGAAAACAATTCAATCCAAAAGAAAAAAATATTAAAAATTAACCAGTGTCGTGGTTTGACACTGAGGGTAATATTAGTTTAAGAGACTCATTCCCCTTGCAGTTTTAGACTCTTTATATTATCAAATAAATAAATACATATATTTACAGTGTATAGTAAATGCAAGGTTGAATTAAGTATAATATACTAGTACTCTATATTTAATCTGATACAGTGAGCTTATTTATCATTTTGACATAATTGGTATTGAACTTATTGATCTGAAGGACTCCGATTACTAGGATATTATCCGATCCGGATAATATTCTTGCCTAAGTACAGCATTAAATATGTAGATTATTAGCTTTACTAGAGCTTCCTTCAATAGTAAATAAAACGTAACCTGGAGGCTTTTTTGTATTCAGATATTTTTTTTCTTTTCATTTTCAACCTAGTTTATTTGAAATAGTTAATTTCAGGGCATATCTGATAAAGTTCTGATAATAGATGGTTTAAATTTCGCACTTAGATAGCTTTTAGATGCTGTTTACCCTTTGTTGTGTTGAGTTTTGAGCTCCAGTATGTGTCTTTTGCGTTGTAGTCTACACTTACCAAGAAATCCTAGCCTAGTCAAAGAATTCTACGATGTTATTCTTAGGTGAGCTGAAGATATCTGATACGGTAACAAGTAAAAAAAATGTTTCATTAAATTATTTTTAACAATAAGAAACACAATTGAAATTAGTCTGTGTCAGTTCCTTAGTTTTTTGTTATATATTTAAAAATTGATTCATATTTAAAAAAAAATAATAATTCAACATTATGGGGTATTATCAAAGCTCTAAAGGATTATGGCTTCGCCCCGGATATTTAAGCCCCGAAAATCGATACTAAAATATTTTTTTTATTCAACAATAAAACGCTTTCGATTTACGTATTTTAGGGTATTTCATACTAAAAAAATATATTTATTTATATATGGCGATAAAGCATTTTTTATGTCTCGCATTAAAACAAAATGGGCCCGTATGAATCTTGATAAGGTTTAATTCTGTTGCCAAGAAGCGGCGCCCCAATTTAATAGGGCCTTAAAATAAATACGAATGGTGATTTTAATTCATTGCTTATATCTGGAATTTTATTTAATATATATATTTTTTTTTCGCCCGAATTTTCTCACTGACGGGTCAAAGTAATTTACGTATTTTCATCCGTAAATTACCGGAACGGATTAGAAAGAAACTGGACCAAGGATAAAAGGAGCGCGGTGCAAAAAAAAGACCTTGTTTATTTACAATAGACACAATTTAAAGCATTATGAGCCTTAAAGAGCTGAAATCGCATGGAAAATCCTCTCGACAAAATTACTTTGCGCCAGTAATTGACTAAAGGATACAAGAAATGTATATTTTTTATAATTGTTAATGATGTCCGTCACAGAGTTTAATTTTTTTTCGCGAAAAGCTTTGATTTTTTTTAGCTTATTTTATTTTTTCCACTGTAAAAATTTAAATATTTCGAATAAAATCGGGCCACAATACGTGTTAAATGCGCACACGCGAAATTGCTTTGTAAACTTTGCCTGAATACTAATAATAAGTTTCACAGAGGGCTGAAAACCATTTTGAATTGTAAACATGTTTTTTTTTCATACAAGGAAAAAATATAAAATTAAGCACGAATGTGTAATTTCAGTGTAATACTGCAAAAATAATATTTCGTGACGATTTGCAGTAAAAATATATGTATATATAATTTTAAATTATATATTCTAATACTTATTTTGCAAAATTAACAGCAAAATAAAATATAATATGAGTTGAGTTTATTACAATACGTAAATAAAACACGGATTTATAAATCAATATCAAAATATCTTAAAATTTTCACAAATCTACTTAATATAAGAATAAATTAGTTTTGCCAATATATATAAAAAAAATAATATACAATTTTAATTTAATTAAATCAGAGCGAATTTGGATAGTATTTATTGAAACTATTACATTTTTTTATAATAAAATATTAGGTTAAAGAAAAGAATACTGATTGTATTAATAATAATTAGAATAAATTGTTATTAATAGTTCTGAGTATCCTGTTTATTTATTAGTTTCGGAAACGCTCATTAAATCATAGTTGATCTATTAATGTTTGGATACAATTCCATTAGTCATAAAGCTATCATAATATTGTGCTTTAATCCTTAATACACAATTTAATTATAACATCAATCTTACTACAATTAAACAACAATTAGCTTCTGATTAGAGAAAAGTTAGACTTCGTATAAATCTGTATCTGTAAATTATTTTGTAGAATATAGAAAATATAGGTTTTTGTTTTAATTTGAATACAAATTATATAAAATTTAATTTTACTTCTTATCTACTATTGCTTTCCAACGTTTTCTCAATTAATTAATGCCCTTTTCATTGATACTAAATTTTAATTAAAGTACCCATATATTTTTTTTTTAATATATTAGGTTTCATTGATCTGAAGTGGAAATCGATCATGCTAGGACTTATTTTGAAACTAGATAATTTTGGGTTCTCGGATCATCTCGTACCTTTTCTTCCTTTTACGATTTTACCAATATTGCTATCCGTTACTTCACGTAATTTACTGATCCTTTGTACGATTGGACAAAATTACAAAGTATTAGAAAATGTCAAACAATGATATTTTCTGGTACTTAATGGAAGTCTGATACTCCATAATCTTTAATTAGATACTTGGAAACGTAACTCTTTCCAAGCAATCGACTGTTAAAGATAAGGGTATTTTGTTTGATTCCAGGTTCAAATATAAATAATCAAGAATGTTGGGCTTTGTCTTGAGAAATTCTCATCAGGGTTCGGAGCTTGCTCAAATTAGGTTCCGTTATATAAGAGCCTTATGAAGATTTTAATTCCCTCAGATTAGAGAAGATACAGAAGAAATTCCTTAGATATCTCTACAAGAGGATGTTTGGATTTTACCCGGTCGTATACCCCAGGGCATGGGTACAGGCCAGTACTGTGCGTATGCCTATACCCCTTTTCCTGTGCGAGTTGCCCCTATAGGCGTCACCTCACTTCCATCGAACTCGTTCGTGTGTGCTTTTTCCCCCCAAATTAAGCGTACGCACCTTTACTATCTCATCCACTACTAAATATGCCCTGGTGGTCATGGTGGACATCTCCGGCGCCTTTGACAGTGTCTGGTGGCCTGCTATTCTTGCCAGGCTAAAGAAGAAAAAGATCCCATGCGACATATACGCCATTATATCTAGCTACTTCAGCGATAGGTCGATTCTGATGGATCACCTCGCCCACTACAATGGGATGCCCTCAGGGATCGGTCCTTAGACCTTTACTCTAAAATTTTCTCTTCGATGAGGTCCTCAGACTGCCCCTCTTGGCCGAATGTGAGATGATTAGATACGCTGATGACGTCTTGGTCCTGATAGGTGGCGACACTAGAATCCACCTAGAACACCGAGCCAATGACCTGTAATAAAAAATGATGCCTGGGGCAAAGACAATAGACTTAAGTTCGCACTTGCCGAATGGTTTGGTGTTCTTATCAAAGGCCACCTCAAACGGTCTTCCTGCGTCGGCTTCTCAAGGCACCATAACTTCTCGATTCGTAAATCCGGCCGATACCTTATGATCAACCTTGACTCCAACCTAGGTATGCTGTGCCACACAGGACTCAAGTTGGAGAGGGTCAAACATGTAGTTGGATGCTTCAGCAGAGTCGCTGGGACCGGATGAGGTCTGAATCACAGGGTCATAAGACGATACTATAAGTCGATCTTTCTCATGATCGTGACGTATGCATCCAATTTCTGGGTCCACAGGGCTTCCAGCTCTGCAATTAACTACCGACTACTATAGGGGCAAAGATTTCATCTAATTATGATAACCAAAGCCTATCGAACCTCTTCCCTTGCGGTATTAGCAGGAGTCCTGCCGCTGGACCTAGCTACAAGTACGAGCTGCACTCCTACTGACCTACAGATGATTCGAGGCCCTGGTCGAAGACACTATCATCGCACCACCCGCGGACCTCTCCTAAGACTGGTTGCCTCATAGAGTAGCCGTCTACTGCACGGCCATGTCCGCATGGCAGAAGCGCTGGTCATAAAAGACTACTGGCTGAGTTTTTTGTACTTTCCCGACGTGCAAAAGCGCATGTCAATGCCCTGGATCGAAACAAACCACCATGTGCCCCAGTTCATCCTAGGCCATGGTGCCTTTGACGCCAAGCTACATTAACGTCCTCAAAGACAATCCTGGTTGTGACTTTTGCGAGTACGATGAAGGAAAACCCTACTAAATGCGGTCAGGCTGGCCCATGGCCCTATCGGTCATAGAGACTTGATCTCAAGCGGCCCTGCTTTCAGGGTCTTTACGATCTTCGCCGGCCTGGCCGGAGCAAGAATCGCATCCCCAAACCCCAACCCTTAGCCCTCATAGACACGGTCTATCAGCTGTCCTTTGGGCGGAATAGGTAACTAACTGTCGTCATGTAGCCCCTTAAAGGTCGGCTATACTTAGTCGTACCGCAAAAGGGGCTTTAAAATATACTTGTAAAACGTTGATCATCATTTTGTAAAACGTTGTAAATGTTGAAAAGGTTTTAAACTCCTACATTTGTCTATGACGTGTTATTCATTGTCTTTTAGGTGCTAAAAAAAAATATTGCGAATTAATTATGAAATTATGAATGTATGTATGTAGTGGAAAATCACGATTACCATTAAAGAGTAGGTGTAACGATAGATTATACAAGATATTGTATATTGAAAAATCCTGATTTGATGCTAATTCATTTGAATTGCAATACAAATACATGTATATTTTTAAGAATAAAATCTAATACTTCCCCCAGATTGTTTTAGATACTGTAAAATGCTTTATTTATTGTCAAGTTGTTTATTAATATTTCATGAATTCAGTGTAATTTGAATTTATTATATTGTTCATGCCCAATGACGTTTCATACAGATTTTCGTCATATTAATATTATACTGAATAATGCGTTGTGATGAATTTATGCTTTGTCTGTACGTGCGATAATAACTTTTCCTGTTTATTTGATGTTTAAAGCAGAATGTGATAATGTTCAAGGGAAGTATGACAACGATGTTTCCTTTCTCGGGCGTCACAATATATTTTCATCTGGAGAATATGCGGAATTGTGCGGAGTTTTTCATGCAGGAATTCCCGACGGCCCCTTTAAGGACATCGCAAAGGCTTCCGATCTATTTTCTATATTATTAATTATGACAGGTCGGGAGAATGTAATCATTCCGCTCGCGTTTATTAGCGCCGTTGTATACACGGGCGAGAGCTTCGCAAGACAAATACTTTTGTTAAATAATTTCAGCAGGGGCTTTCAGCCACCGCCGACTGTTTGCCTTAACCCTATTCAAATAAAATACGCAAATCTCTGAAAATCTTCACACATTGGAAACAATTTGCTGTAAAACTTTGCAGGGGTGTGTTGGCGTAATTAATTTTAATGTCGCTTTGTTTGGGACTTGGAAAATCCTTGCGGGCTTTGGCCGTGCGGAATGACAAAAATTTACAGAGCTGGGACCCTAATTTGTCGATGTAACACGTCTAGCATTTTTTCTTAAATACAGGTATAAATTCATTTTAAATTGTACTTAATAAATAAAAAAATATTTATTTAAACTTCAATGTATATACTTAGATTATATCCAGCGGCGGATTTAAATTATATCATTTCCTAGTAGTCATGAAAATCGTTTTATATTATTAAATTGAAAAATTCACAAAGCTATTCAAGTTAATATAAGCTTGTTGTTGTCATATTTCGTTTATTATAAAATAAAGCTAATCCCGCAAAAATATACGAATAATAAAATCGTTTTAATGTTTTTTTTAAATTAATTAAAAAAATATTATATATAAACTAATAATTCTACTATATGGGAGCGAATAACAAGTAAATTCTTAATGTCTTCCATTAAGAATTTTTCAATGAAATGTGCCTTTAACCCTATCAGTGCCACCGCATCATGTACATGATCGAAATTCTTTCGAACTTTAAATTGTCGTTACATGTAAACTAGAGAGAATTAAGCAATGATGTTTGCTTTAAATATTAGCTCATAAACACAGCTAGCAATAAATATTCAATATATCACAAAAAAGCTATAGAAACCATGTAAAATATAAATATGAATCATAAGCATTCAAATCGCGCGTGGTGGTTTTCAATGTTCTTCCCTCGAAGACATTTGCCTTTAAGGGTAAAACTTCTCATGGAGAGAAGTTAAGCAAAAACAGTCTAACTGTTTGATTACAAATTCTGATGGCAATTGAGCAATCTCGGTCCTTCAAAAATGTCAATTCATTACTGACAAAACATGCTTCAAATAAAGAAGCATGAATGACTTTAAAATTGTTTGAAAAACCACTTTTAAGCTTAGTTGCTTTAATAGAAGCTGAAATTCTCACTCAACAAATTTAACAACAAGGAATATCAAAATTAGCATGTTTACCTTCATATATATCTGTGCTTTTAAAAGTCTGGTACAAACATTATTATCAAAATTAGAAGGACGAGAAGATCCCAAATAATTTGAGGTAATTATTTAAGATGCAATGCATTACACTTTTAGGGCTAGGAGTAAAATTGAAGAAATAAATATCAAAAATAATTGTGTAATAGATGGAATAGTTAAGGAACAGGAAGATAAAATAGAAGATACTCTTGTAGAGAGCCTCAGCAGAGCCTATTCAAAAACACTAGTAAAAGATATTAAAGTGCACAATGATATTGATGATATATTGGACCCAAAATCATGTAATAATCCATCCAATTCCTACTAAAGAAGATGCTATCAAGCATTGAATTCCCTCGGATTAGGAAAGATGCAGAAGAAATTTCTTTGATATCTCTACATGAGGAAGTTTGGTTTCTACCCAAGTGTATACCCTAGCACATGGATACATGGCTGCCTGTAGTATGTAGCCCTCGAGAAAAGAAGGTCGATTAATTTGGTAAAGCACTTATTTAAGCTGTTGGTTGCCGTAGTACATAACTCCCTTACTTTTATATAAATGTGAGGACAGGTGCTCTCAGAAACTCTCCGGTAGCCAGAGCTATTACTCTGCTCAACCACTTGGCTGTTGTTGATATATTTAATGTTAAATTATATATAATTCTTTACTTTTCTTATTTTTGTTATTCTCTACTTTATTGTTATACAGTTTTTACGTCAAATTCACCATTTTGCAAATCAAATGCATCCTTTTACATATCAAATACAAATATTTGCAAATCAAATTAACACTTTTAATTAAGTTAAACAATATATAACATATACTTATTTTATCAGTTCCTTTAAAAATGTAAAAAACGGGTTCACTGTATTTATATAGTACCCCGAATTTATATTATCCCGCTAATTCCTTTTTTTTACCAGTTCATTCAAAAATGGAATCCATTATATTTAGTACCCCGAATTTACTTTTTCCCACTTATTACGTTATTTATATCAGTTCCTTTAAAGACGTTAAAAACGGGCTTCCCTGTATTTAGTACCGCGATTCTAATCCTGAATTTACGTTTCCCGCTAATAACGTTTTTTTTACTATTTTAGTATATTTATTTTCCTTCTAAATCTATTACAGTTTGTAATCAAAACAGTTTTTGAGTTTCGAAACTTTACCAATCGCTAACAAATGCTAACACACGGTTAAATGAATTAATCTGTAAGTGTCTGTGGTGTTTTAATTTTAGTGGCCTTTTCCCTGGAAATTGGGACACAT
>JAGXCT010031277.1:0-20757 GCA_022495035.1 Philopotamus ludificatus
AAACTCCAATAGGGCCGCAAACAAAACGAACTGGGCCGCATGCGGCCCGTGGGCCACGTGTTGGACATCACTGATCTACATTGTCGAAATAATATGCAGGTTACCTATAACCCATAACACTGATTCATTAATATCTTAATCATTAAATCCTATTTATATAGAGGTAAGGTTTATTTATAATTATTCCATATAACATCCACCCTACTCCCCAGATCTTGCTCATACGGACTACCGTTTCTATTTCTTAGAAAAACTTTTATTAATGATGTCAATCAGGCTTTTGATACTTTCTTTCAGTCCAAACCCCCCAAATTGTATAAGGAGGGGATCGATAAGTTGCCATTAAAATGGGAGAAGATTATATTTAACAGTAGTAAATACATAATAGTATAAATAAATTTTGTAAATTTTTTAAAGCAAAAAAAAAGTAGGAAAAAGATCGGAAGTTATTTACGACTCAACCTAATATTTGATATAATCTCAAATAAAAATTATATCACCAGTTCACCAAAGGTTAAAAAGAAAATGTGAAAAGATAAAAGCGCAAGTGGAGGCGACCACATTTGTGTGCAAAAGCACAAAGGGCCGGATTATCATACGTACGTATCTAGACGAAAAGCGGACCTTTGATGTCGGTGATTTAATAATGACGCTGGAAAGTAAATCGACGATTTTTGGTATTTAAATTCTGGGGGAAAAAAATCAGCGTTAAATTTCGGCGTTTATTATTCGATGCAACAGATGGCAAAAGTTGGTTGTCGGAGCTTTAGTGATTCCGGTTGTGTGGACCGTTATGTCGCGCGTTTCAAACAAAAACGCCAGTGCGAAAAATTCAAAAAGGCCCTCGCGCATTATTGTGCTTTCAGTTGGACTAACCCGTAACAACAATGGATTTCACTATATTAAATTTTAAAGCACACAGTGAAGAATGTTTTTATTCGTTTATCAAAAAAAATAAACGAAAGAGACAATGGAATCGTTTCAAAAATAGACAATTTTCAATTTGATTTTTCTATGATTGAAATACGTATTAATATTATAAATCTCTTTGAATGAATATTTTAGCTTTGTATAATCAACGTATGCACTTAAAGCGATTAGTTTGTCCTTTTCAATTCTTCAGAGCAATGTCATTGTTGGATTATGGCGTCCTTTTATAAAGCTTTCTATAGATCAGAAACTCCTAATGGGGTCCAAATCCTTTGATTGACCCGGATAAGGTAGAATAATAAGTCCTCGTTTGCGTTTCCCGAACGTCAGCTGCTTCAACCCCGCGATCAGGTGAGAACGGGACAGAACGGGAAAAGGGTCCGGACTTTTTTCTACGATAATTATACAAGAAACTGTACGAAGTGTGAAATAATGTTATCGGTCAGGGGGAGCGAGACGAGAACAATTGCAACCCTTTTCGGTCCCCTTTTTCATAAATTTAATCAGCAACTCGGAGGACATTCCAAAGTTTTATGGTGACCACTACAGGGGCTTATTTATTCTAGGAGCAATCCCTTTCCGCTAACACGGCCGTCCCTTATCCGAGGCTTTAATGGCGCCGCCGACTGACCGTTATTCTAAGGGCTTTGGGTGAATAAATTTAATATGCATGAACCCTGAAGCTTGAGGATTTGTGGTCACGAGTGGAGATCTGATATCGAACCGGACCAAACTTTCGGGTTCGAAACCATTTTTATGCGTTTACCTGTATTGTTGTGCAAGTGATCGGGAAATGCGATCGCATATTAACGTATTATCATTTTCTTGGATCTGTAATAAATAATGATTACAGTCAAATTAAGTAATATCAAAAAGCGCAGGATGTAAACTCCTGCATTTTGTATTTGGAACCTTAATGTTAACATATATATATAGTTTTCAGTATCAAATATTAAAAAAAAAAATGTTTTTTTCACTCACCATACGGTTAATAAGTTTTGACGTTTTATAAGAAACTAAAATAGAAATTCTAAGAATAAAATAACTTATCATCTTAGGCAAATCGAAAAGAAATTGTATTTTATTCAAAACTGGGCCAAAAAGTTTATTTAAACAAAAACTTCCTAAGCCTGATAGTTTATTAATCAGTACTTTTTTTTATTAATGAATATATATATGTGTCTAATTAATATGATGCATACATAAATATACATATAATTTGCATTCATTAATCTAGTCAGTTCCTATGTAGGCAGTGTTACTCCGCGCGACATGGAGCAAGAGCGCTGCCAGCGTCGTGTATTGGATGGATGCGGGCCGGTAGCGATATGGGGGAGGGGGGGCTTCGCTACTCAGCGCCTTGTCGTGTTGTAACTCAGTACAGCCGTACTGACTCACTGTAGCGCGATCATACTGACTTTTTTGAGCCACGTGCTGCTTTTTACTTATTTTGTTATTTTTACTTCACCGTATTTTTATATTTTAATTAAAATATAAGCGAAATATACTTTTTTTTATATTCCGCAGCACTCCCTATTGTTTTAGCCACGATCCACACAATACTAATAAGTTGTAAAGTGTCATCATTTAATTTTAAAATGTCCATGATTTTTGTTTTTTTTTACCGACTTTTAAGATTTTGATCTATAACGATCTACTATCGAGAATAGTCTCTATAAATACCTCATATGGTCTGGGTTTCTGCATTTATTTTTAATCAAGGATTATTTGATAAAGTATTAAATAAAAACAGCATAAAATATCACCAATATATCCTTTGAATATTGAGCCATTTCATTTTTTATATTAATTTAAAAAAAGTCAATTCTAGAAGATTAATAACAGAGCTTTTTATCTTATCGTAGTTATTATACAATAGTTCGTATAAACAATTTATTCATTTTTATTCATAATAATTAATAATATTCCTAATACTAATCTAACACATTGTTTGAGCAATTGATTTCAATAATCAGAGGACCATTCACATAATATTAATGGAGAAAAGCCAAACTGATCACTACAAAGATTTTTTTTATACGATAATAAACTTCATTAAATAAATTCTATACTTTTTTGCAGTTTTTTTCAACCTTATTTTTGCCATGCTCCAAGTTATAACGCTTAAAAAATCTCATTATCCGAATATCATATTTTATAGATTTTAATTAAAAATATGCCCGCTAAACATAAGGTTAACACCACAATTGCAGTAGTGTAACTATAATATATTTAAAAGAAAGGTAAGCATGAAATGCGATTTTAATATTATAATTATAATAATAATAAATAATTTCAGACCTTTGATGCATCTGTATTATAGAGTCAATTTGATTTTAAAACTTGTATAAATTTAAAATTGACATTGCGTCGTTTTAACAATTTTCTTTCATAACTTAAAATTCAATTTAAAATCTCCAATATTAGACGCTTTTCCGATAGTACCCGAGGCACTATTAGTTTTTGCGGAAGCAATTTTCATTTAATAATATTGAATCAACATTTGTAATTTTTTCTATGTAAATTATAAAACATATTAAAGATTTCTGTATATTATTTTAATTTGAAAATCATAAAATTAATTGTTATTTCGAATAATTTGCATCCAATGCTCTGTATGGTTATATAATATTTTATGTTTATTAGTATTGACCATAAGGATGGTAGTAAGGTTATTCACATTCAAAATATTCCTTTGAAACGTTTCAAGGCTATGAAATATGCAACGCTCATTAATTGAAATGCTTTAGGCTTCCGAAATAATTCAGCATGGCTACCTTACCCCCTAGGAATAATTTGGCATTACAACAATCATCCAGAAATTTTGGCTAATATTAGCACAATGGGAAAGGAGGTATGCCAGTGAGGTATTCATGGATATCCAATATCACCGCCTGAACAGGACACAAACGAAAATAATATTAAACAACAAAGGGAAGATATCTTGTTTATAATCGTTATGATGTTGATGCAATATCTGAAGGGCTGTTTGTGCTTTCTTTTCCCCCGAGTGTAATTTTGTAATACCACTCGCGTATTCCGCTCGTTCTGCAACAAGCCGCATGAAAAATAGAAAGCTCAATCATATAGCAGTATTTTTTTAAGATACCTTCTGTTCGAGGGGCATCTACGTGGTCTAGTAAAGAAATTGCCAGATCAGTCGTAAAATTACTTTTTAAGAACATATTTCTAGGTGGGCCATTATTTATGTACGCACAATATGGCCCATTATATGGGCATGTTATGCATTCAGAAAAAAATATCAGTATAGTTAAAATACTTTTTAATTAATACCAAATATAGTTTGCATCAGAAGATTGGTAAACCATAATAATAAAAGACAATAGGGATGAATAAGATATTGATAATTATTTAATTTATTTATCAGATTCTATATAGGTCACATTTTTGTTAAATGTAAGGTTTATTATAAAAAAAATCAGCAATGAGTTATTCTTAAACGTGGAGTTATTTAGTCATGATTTGATTATTTAGACTCTCTTCAATTCAGAAAATGGTTTTTCTTAGCTTTTGGATAAATTGAAAGTAAACAAAACTCAACCTAAATAGTTCAGCAGATCATTGGTATAATTTAAATATTTTATTAATTTACATAGAGTTGTTTTTTTTATGTACCATTGTCTAAAGATCAGAGAATAATAAAGAGAAACAGATAAAATTGTCTTAATAATAAATAGAATACTGTAAATAATAATTTCGGGAAAATTTTATTATCATAAGTGTGTCAGTTGACATTTTGCGCTACAATCATTCTTGAAACTGTGTCGATTTATTGGTTTAAGGGTTTTAACCCTTTGATGAGTATGAAAGTGCATCTACATCACGTAATATGATGTCCCAGATATAGAATAAAGGTACATGTACGCCACACGCCCTGGTAACTTTATATTTCGAATAAATATTATTACTAATTTTTTTAATAATTACTACATAGATTTATCAACAATATGTGAAAAATATTTTTAAATTGATCATATATTAATATTTAAAAAAAAAATGTGTCTGGCTCTGAATGGATATTACAGCAATTCTTTTGGCACTTAAGAAACCTAAATTTAACGATTTTCTACGTAAAATTGCTTAATTAAAATTTACATTTTAAAAAAATGTTAAGAGCCACTGATATGGGTTATTAAAAAAAAAAAAGGAGAAATTCCCTCTTTTAATATTAACTCACTAATCAAAGGGCTAGGGACGTATAGATAATAATGGAAAGGCATGATTTTATTTTTAATGTTACAGCTTCATAAAAAGAAAAACACAATAATATAAGAAATTTCGTCTAGTGAAAAGAAGTAAATAAAAATATCAGACCTGTTGCTGATATTAGAAAAATACTGTCTAATATAAATTAATCTGAAAAATATTGTAAAAATGAAGCAATAAATTAAAAATTAATCGATGTTTAGGAAGGTTCTGTAAAAAAAGACAAAAAACAAAAACTTTGGACACGTTTTTTTTGTTCCATCAGGAGCTATGGAGTCGAATTCCAAACGAAATCATGCAAAGAATGGAGTTTATCTGCTTTTTTAATTTTATGTGACTTTCCGACCAAGTCAAGTATGTTGGTCAGGGCTTGTAAGTGGGACTATCAAGGAATCCAAGGATTTCAAGTCAAGATAAATTCTTTATCAATATCTTAACACAAATTTAAAATTAGATCATTTAAAAAATAATATTAGTTTTTAATGATTTGCTTCATAATTTAGTCGATATATTGGATTTTTCAACTAGCGCGTAAATGACACACGCACTTGGCGATCCCTCGCCGCCGACTGAGCTCTCTCAGTGCGTGTCACTCGCACTCGGCACAATGTACCAGATGCGAGCGGAAAATACATCGGCAACTGCAGCGAATATTGTTGTTTTAATCTTTTATTACATTTGCGGACAATAAAGGTTCATGATTATTTATAACATTTATTGTTTAGATATTTTTAGAAAAAATACAAAAAGTTTGTCACATGTTAACACGACTTATTTAAAACTTTATTAATTTATACTGTTTTGCATAATTAAATATGATTACAAAAATATACAATGTTAATCATACAATAGGGTTAAAAATAAATTATCATTGTAAAAAATACAAAATTAACATTTTAAAATGTACATAATTGCATAAATACCATCATGTATCAAGTTTAATGTATACATTTTTTTCTTCATGCAAGTTAAATGAGTTTCTTTTTTTTTTAACATTCCCCCCACAAATGGGGGAGAAGTTTTTCCCCCGCGCTTACTTAGTGAAGAATGATGATAACAGTTTTTCCGGTTTTCATCTTCTCGTCTTACTGTAATATTGTGGCAATGACTGAGGTAATGAGGTATGTTGAATGGAGTTTTATGGCCGTCGGTTAGTTAATGAGTTTACACCGAGTATCTTGATAATAACATTAAAATAGCAAGGAAATGAATTTTTTAATTAAATATATATGGCACGAACATTGTAAATGATATTTTTTTTCAAGAAAAATATTTTGCGTAAATAATTGTTTTGAAATTGTACGAGTCGATGCCAAGAAAGAGGAAGAAGATGCCTGGCATTCCCCATTTCAGTAATGAACAAGAATTCGCGTTTGAGTAATGAAAATAGCTCGCCATTCAAATTTTCAGAATCTACCTGGGCGCCGAAAAAACGGATAAAACAATTTATTATTAATATCGAAAAATGACAAAATGTGCCATAAAACTTTTAATATTACCTATAAATTATTTATTAAGGAAATTATAATAATTTATATGACAGATTGAAAATCCCGCGCTTTTCACTTGATCTATAGCGAATGTTTTGAAAATAAATATAATATTTTATGATATTTTTCAGGAATTAACTTAAAATGTATATATTTTGTTGCAGATACAACGAGGAAGTAATTATTTTGGAATTGTGTTTGAATCTCGGTTTGAATTAATTCATTATGTAATCTTGCAGACGTCAATCATTATATTGGTAAATCGCTGTTCATTAAATTAAACGATTCAATTATTAAAATAGAGTTAAGTAATGGTTTCGAATTAATATCTGCTACCAACCCTTAATTCGATTTATTATTTATGCAAATATATATAGTATTACGTATATATTATAAAAAAAAAGATTTTTTTAAATTCAATTTTGATTAATATGAAATACGATTATTAAACACTGTGCCAAAAAACTCATTTGATTGATAATATGAAAAAGTTAATACAATAAGAGTTTTACAAATGTTCAAAGAGTCTCGTCGGGCCCTCACCCCTGCTAATCCCAGCAAACGTCACTTGGCTCATCGTCACATAAAAAATATTCTAATCTTTCATTTCTTCTATCCAGCGTAGCTCATTTCTTTTTTGTTTATTTTTTTTTATTTCATCCAGGGCCGGTTTGTATATATCAACGTCAGAATTAATACATTATTATGAATCACATCTAACGCCCCGAGCACGCAAAGAACTTCATATCTCGAGGCGTAGTCAGCCGAGTAATTTAATTTAAATATTATTAAATTTACATCACGTAGACGCAGATGATGAGTTAAGCAAGAAAATCTGCAAATCCATATTTCCATTACTGGCTGTATCGAGGCGGCCGTAATGTGAAACATGAACTAATAAATTCGGCACAACGGTCACGTACTCCGTGAAACATATTGAAATTCTCTGAAAAAATATTCGCGGAAATCTGATTTTTTTGACAAAGTTGCACGTGAAGTTTGTGAAATGCTCTTCACATTGAGGAGACACGAAAATTGACGTTGACATTTTCGAAACAATAGTTTAGTTTGATAATATTTTTACAATATTCTATTAATATAAACTATAGTATATACACATATATAATATAGTATACAAAACATAGTTTTTAGATAAAAATTGAGCTGTAACATTAATACAAACATATAATAATGGCTAAAATATAATAATAATTATGCATATATTCTTATAAATTTTATTGAAAGTTCTAAACAATATATTGTTTAACTAACTCTTACACTTGTAAGTAATGATAGGAAGCAAGTATCTTAATAAGGATAAATATAACAATTAAAGAATACATGTTGTAGATGAAAATAATAATATAAAAAAAAATCGATTCCTAAATTTGTTGATCTTGCTATGAAAAAATAAACAAAATACATCTTTTAGAAGAATACATTGTTGATTTAAAGTATGTAGAATCGTTCTGCATCGGATGTATAATAATAAGTAAATAGGGTTCATATGAAACAAAATACAGTCTGTTCTTTTTCTCAACTAAGACAAATAAAAATAATTCTTAGAACCTAAGAATATCGGACATTGAATACATTTTAGAAAAATTAGAGCATCAACCATGCAATTAAAATATCCTAAAAGGTGAAACGTAACGTCATATAATAATGGTAGATAGAACGAACTCTTTAAATGTTATATTAATCTTAAATAAAATAGGTAACTAATTTTATTGTTAAAATTTATAATTCAACTTTAGGAAATTGACAGAAAAACATGTTTACATTTAAAAGATATTAGAAAAACTCGATAAACTCCATAAAGAATCTAAAAAAAAATACTACAAGGCTTTCCTCAAACAAATTATGATATTCAAGTATTTGAAAATATGGACTCAGACACCGATAGATCTTCGAAAGTACTCCACCTTATTTTATTTATTTATCCACTTGCCTGTTATTATGAAATACATAAAGAAAAAAATCTAACAATTATTTGATATAACATGAGAATTTTTATAATAAAAAGATCCACTAAATTTATTATTACAATCGCTGAAAATTTGCAGGATTCTTTAATATAAATAGCAACAGATAATGTTAATTTTCTAGAATAATTATTACCTTCCATGTATATTATTTCAATTTTTTGTACGATTATCGACTTAACGACAATGAAAATGGCGGAAAGGAAACCCGTAAAACGACTCTCACAGCACGAGAAAAAAGATCGGGCGCGAAGCAACAGCATCAAATATTGTTATTTTTATAAATATTTTTCGCAATTTTAGACAACGGAAGGCAATAATTATTTT
The DNA here is from genome assembly GCA_022495035.1 of Philopotamus ludificatus. NCBI lineage: Eukaryota > Metazoa > Arthropoda > Insecta > Trichoptera > Philopotamidae > Philopotamus > Philopotamus ludificatus. The sequence goes on from JAGXCT010031277.1 coordinate 8,960, forward strand.
TAATATTTATTCTTAGCCTTCCTTAGACAAACACAAAAAGTTTGTGACGTTTAAGATTTATATTAAAAGAGTAATTGTTAATAATCGGCACGGCCAGGATGATAAAAATAAATATATTTTATAGTTGGTAATGATGAAATTAATATGCAATAAGCGATAATATTTCATTTTCTTGTACCTTACTTTACACTAGCCTAGTTTTTTCAACGGTTTGCCGATCAGACTAAACCAGAATTCTTAATCGATCTGTTATCAAATGTTATCATTACTGTACGTAAACAGCAGAAACAAATCTCTTTACATGTGTGTTCAACAAATAAGGGATACATATAGTTGCCTAATACAAATGGAACAAAATTTATTGATTATTTATTGCCTGGTGAAACTAAAAGGCAATAAGCGAGAATCTAGTATATTTATATTGTAGTTTATTCAACGTATTTCGGATTTTCAAAAACCATTTCATCTGACTAAATTAACTCGAGATTTCGCGTCGATCTGCTCTGAGACCTTTGCAATATTGCCAACCTTAAGAAACATCTCTTTATACGTTTGTTCAACGAAATTGAGAATCCAGGATGGAGACTACTATTGACAAGTTATCTATATAGATTTATCGGGATCTTTTTACGGAGGAGCTACAAATACAGATAATCGAACATCTTGGATTCATTTTTTACTATATTTACTGATATCGGAAAAGACCTAATTGAGATTGTGTATCGATCTGCTGCCAATTTTAAACAATATTTCTAGATAAAAATCATTAACTGATTAAAAATATACAAATCTTTCCAATATTAATATTATAAATTATGAAATAATATGCAGTACGTGCCATTTACTTGTCTCTAATATTATACATATTATTCATAGATTTTTATTAATCATTAAACATTTTTAATTTAAAAATGCAATTTTCAGATTTTTTTTAACATCTAAGGTTCTCAGTATTTTCGAATTATATTATATAATATGCCAGTAAAGGATAATTATATTTAATATTTCATATTAAATTCAGTTTAAATAATAAATGAAACCAAAGTGCATTGCATGAGGCCAGTTGCGTGGCAGACACTCGGAAAAGCGGCGCCGCTACCAGGGCCGGATCGGTCGCGACGGCAAATATGTTCGCGATTTAATTAAAATTTAAATTTTCACGGCAAATATTGATGCACCAATCGGCCGTACAGATTTACGCGTCGCCCTAGCTGCGACGATAACTTGATGGAATTGTCGTGTTATATATTTAATGCGCGCCGGAGGCTGTTAATGCAGGATTTGTTTGTCGAACAAAGCAAATGTATTTTGCGCCCCCATAAAACAGTCGCCCGAGCCCGAGCCCCGAATCCGCTTATAATTTACGTCGAGGACTTTCGTCTATTGAAAGCAGTTTCAATTATTCCGGGCCCTGTCCCCGGCCCTCACTTAAAATTCGGCGCGTGGGTTCAATTACGATCGGAACCTATCGGAGGCCCTGGACCAACTGCTAGAACTAACGATTCGCCTGACGCCCTGTCCCAGGGTGATCCCCCGCTCTAATGGCGGGATGGATCAGAATTCTAAAGTTGCATAATTAGCATGGCTGCACTTACTGGCCGGCATGCGGGACGAGATGGGACGGGGATGTGCCTTTGGGATTTTAAAATTGGTTCTGCGCTGATTCGGTAAATATTTGGCATTTGAGCTTCAGATTATTTGCGGCGTCTATCTATGGTTGTGGATGTCTATTCGTCTCTATGTACCTTTGAAATAAACTAGATACTCGTTCATCCGGATATTTAATTAACAGAATTGAATAACCGATACGTTGCGAAATCTGCAAATACAATAATATGATTTTATTGAAAATATATATATTCACATAACAACGCACGATGAATAGTATCTAATTTAAAAATAAATCTAATGTTATTACGATTCTATTCTACTTTTTCAGATGCCTTGTCCGTTTTCAGACGTAGGCGATCTACATGTCCTTATCTTTCCATATAAATGTCTGTTTTTGACAAGCTGGAACAATTCTGGAGCTCCCAATCCAGTCCAGTTGCGAATATTGTGGAGTTACAACAGCTTTTTTTTTCCTTATACTTTTTCCTTCATGGTGGTCTGCATAAGGCGATTCTTTGGTGTGTCCAATTACTCAATTTTAGATGTTTTAAGGATTAAACACTTAATTAACCGGAAACCGAATTATAGGCTTTGTTGGACCTGATCGCTATAGGCCGGTAGCCTATTTATAAGCTTTTCTGAGCGCGATCATTATCGGTGGCAGAATCGTTTATCTATATACATACGTCTACGAAATTTATGGACGGATGTGAAATGAAATGGACATTTATTCATAACTAAAGCTTTATAAATAAGTCAAACGAATACTCATAGGTAAGTCAGAATTGATAATAAATATTTTTTAAAAAGCAACTAAAACAGTGAAATGGTACTCAATTTATTTAAATTTTATATTATCGTTTTATGTACATGCAAATGTTTTTATTTTATATTGTATGTGATTATATACGAAACATTAAAAATTAAAAAAACATTACTAAAATAATTACAAATAGAAAAATTGTCAATTTTTAAATTAGTTTTTATTCTATATTTAAGATAGATTAATTTATACACTTAGAATTTGTATAAAAACACATTTTTTATTTTATCTGAAACTATATTTAGCATTTTATGAAGCAATTTATTACTTTGGCTTATAGTATATTTTTATTTAATTAATTAGTCTCGAAATAGATTTACATTTTTTTACAGATCCAACAATTACGAATCATAGAACAGATGTTGCACAAAGCCTTTTATAAATACTCAATTAATAATACTTATGATGACAATGGTACATAGATGTCAAGATTGGTGTTGAGTTTAGAAATATCTTCTTCACCGTAGCATTATTATTATGTCATTTAAAAATAATGGCTGAAAAGTATTTTTTCATTTTATAAAAATTAATCTTCAAAGCATGAACCGCTTTTTTATCACTTATTTTTTTTAAATATTATAGTATGGTACACCTCTTCTTCGTTATTCACAATAAACATTATACTATTTTATATATGTTTAATAATACTTTTTTTCAATACATAGTATAAAGGTTGAAACAATTAGTATAAAGGCTGAAAATATCTATATGTACGTCTAAGAACAGGGTAAAGAAATTTAGCTTTTAAAATAAATATAGATAATAAGATATTTGGTAAGCTAATAAGTTTTCCGATCACTGATTTATATTAGGGTTTTATTTTTAATTTTATTTGCCGATGAAGAAATGGCATGACAGAAAAACTCCAAAGCCATTCTTGGCGTATAAAGGTGCAATTTTAAAGATATGGGGGCAATGAGTTTCTTAATATTACATTCCCCCCTAGCTAAAATCATAAAGAATTCCCAGAATTTATAGATTTGGCTAGAAGGTTAACTTATTCAAGTATTATAAGAAGTATTAACAGTCGCAGTTAAATTTAAATGTAAGTCATATTACACTCCATCCGTTTAAATGTCACGGAGCATATTTCAAGAGTCATCGAAATAATTAATAAGACTGCAGGAGCGATGTTAAATTTGTATAAATAATATTATTTTTATTAATCGGATTTAATCAATATTTTAAATTGAAAAAGTATATAAACTTCACGTTGAGCGTGCAATATTTTTAAAGTTTATATGAACAAGCATATTGTTTCTAGTGATTTCATAGCTCGTCCACGACCATACGATATGAGTCGTTAGCAAAGGAAGGCATGCCGTTGGAGAGCTGGCTTTATGGGGAGAAAACTGTATTTCTATGGAGACGATATTCCCCGTGGAGAACAGGGTGAATTGGCTCTCTAGACGCCAACATACCGTAAATAACAATGTTCTTATTATCAGAGCAAACACGGGGCAGAGAGCAACAACACAAGAATGATGGACTTATCAGAATATAAGAAAAAAAGGGTCAGCCGATTGTATAATAGAACAATTTCTGTTTGAAAATGTCGGTTGTGTGTGGCGGGCTTGCGAATTTATTCGGTGCCAAGTGCTTTTTTGTATTGTGCTTCTTTTGCCATATAATTTTTACGGATCAATAAATGACCTCTTGTACTTGAGAGTCTTGTTGAATTTATTTATGAAGAAAATGAGCGTCTGAGAACAGAGCCGGCTTAAGGGGAGGGCTTAGTTTTTTTGTTATCAATTTTTATTTATTAGTGATAATTTATTTAATATAATACAATACCGATTATTTTGAAGAATCACCTCTCCAAAGTTCAATATATAAACTCCTAATTAATAATTCTACTTATAAGTTAACATACAATTATTTATATATGATATGCTTAATATTATAACATTTTCGCAAAGTGCTCGTGGCTATTTTTAAATTAAGTAACTCCCCGTGGAATTTTTCTTCTCGACCATTCTCATGATAAATTATTATTTAATTATATATATACTTTTTTCCATATGGTAAACGTACGTTATATTAATATTACAAGGGTTGGCTTTATAGATTTTTTTTTGTCGACTTAAGCCTTTGGAAGTGAGGTCAAAAATAAATTATTGGGATGAGGGTCTTGTAAGGGTCATTGTGATAATGTCGTTTACAATGTGTGTGCCTACATTTCATAATGGACTGGCAAATGTTATTAGTCATCATAAAATGGGCACTCAGTTTATATTGTAATGGCACAGCCCTGGTATTAAGATTCATACACTGAAGTGCGAATTTCAAGAACAAATCGGCCGATACTCTGAGGGTCGTATGATGAGTTATAATCGAAATAATTTAAATGTATTTTCACAGCGGTGTTCCCCGTTGCAAGGGACAATTTTACAGTCGGCAACCGGGTGGAACTTTTCCAGTCATAATTTCTTGGCTAACCGCAACACCATTCTGTGGATATAGCATGTGTGTGGATATGGCCGGCAGTCAAACGTGTTGGGGTTAGCAATGGCTAAATTTCGCATTTTCATCTTCAAGCTTTTGCTTAAATTTATCCTAAGTTTAATTCTCGATTAATCCATTATTTTCGTATTATTTTATGAAAAATTTAGTGATTTTCGTCCGTGACTGTCACCGTTGTTTCAATAATTCATATAAATCCAGTCGTAAATTTTTAGTTTACGACCCTTCAGTCATCAACAGTCAAGTTTTACTGCTGGATAAACAAACATCGGGGGTTTATATAATTTTGTAAAAAATGATGTCGGAACAATTTATGTCGGCCATTATTATTTTTCATATTGTTTTTAACGGCCTTTCGGTCTATTAAATTATAAAAAAAAATTCGGTTCATAATGAAATTGTATTGACTAATATAAATTATAACAAAGAAGCAAGAATTTTATACAGCTTTATAATATTATTTTAACAGTATTTGAGATTGTTATGCTACAATGAAAATATTTGTTTAGGCTATTAATATGAATTTAATTAAAATTATTATATGTAAATGAAAAATATTATACCTATATAATATAAATAATATTTTAAATCGTTTTTCTTTATTTAATTAAATTTATCATCTTTTCATTTGATAAACTCCCACTTTTCTATCAATTTATTAATACCAATAAAGTAAAACTCCCTTTAATTTTTAACATTTAATTTGCAGTGATCTAAATATCTTAGAATATTGTGGTTGCTTGATAGCTTACCAATTAAATTTATTAGAGTTATGTTAGTTAATCATCACCATATCGCGTCCTAATGTAATACTAGTCCTTAGTTTACCTAGTCTATATTTATTTATTTTAACTACGATGGATGGATGGCATGGTAGGAAGATTCGAAAACGCCATCTGCCCATAAAAAGATTCAATATAGATACAGATTCTCAATATGAAAGGAAAATAAGGCGCACACACTAATATTCCTCACAGTGTCAAACCACGACACTGGTTAATTTTAAAATTATTTCAGTTGGATTTATATTATTTGTTTTTATAATTATTTATTCAACAAAGGATATATAGTATTAGATTAATTAATTCTAACGCACTAAATTACCTACATAAATATATTTATGTACTATTGGCCAGTGTTATAAAGAATTCCCTGACTACATAGTTTTCGTCGGCCACAACTATTAACTTAGCTCAGTCGATTATCGAAATAATATGATTGATACCTACAAACCATAAAAATGGTTTTTATTTTTCTAAGTCAATATTTAACTTTGTAAATTGTTGACAATATCGTTTCGCTGTAATTATTTGATAACGTTTTTTGATAATGTCTTTTCCGTGTTACGTTATTGTACACTACCCATTTTTATATATTCTATCGCCAATCGATGCAAAAAAAGTTGTACTTTTGTCTCCCCCTCAAAATAATACCCGATGAAGCATGGTCTAATAAAATGGCATCCGAAAACTTATGAGGAATCTTAACGTCTTGCCGCGAACACACGTGCCATTAACGACGCAAATGTCTCGATACTGTTTATTGATCGACTCCCAATCCCCAGCAATCTTCTCCAAAGGGAATATTATAAAAGACGAAAAAAATGTTTAGTGTAGAGTCTGGAAATCTCAATTTTTATTTATGGCATAAAAACCTGGACCATAAAGAAGAATGATACCCCGAAGAAGCTCGTCGCCCTTGGAAACGTACAAGGAAACAGGGGGAGGGTAGGGCGCCAACCCGCAGGAACGACTAAGTGAAGACCGCGACGGGCTCCACCGTAGTGGCTCAAAATCAAGATGATTCGGAACAAGACTGATCACTATCCTCATAATTAGAGGTGCCAACACAGGAAGAATTATTAAAAAAAAAACTCAATCAGAACTGATGAATATATTAATATTTATATGATGACTAATTGAGTCGAGTGTTGTCACAGGTTGGGCACAATCATGTTTTCGTAGATTCTACGGAGCTATGAGGAGCCAGGCCGCTATCCAGGCTAATTCAATGACGTGTGTACTACAAAAGGTGCCCGTAGCACCAATATCAGATCGTAAATTAAATACGAATTTGCCCTAGCCTCGTCTTATTATTATTGTTACAATTCAATAACAGCTCGGCTTCCGGGCTTATGGCTGACAACCTGACACGTATTTGAAGAGCCTAGATAGCCTGAAGGACAACCGTAATAGTCCCGACACCAAGACATCAAGGTTGAGATGGACGTGTCTCTGCTGGAGATCGCCTAATGTCCTCCAGGAGGCAAAGACCCGTCTTAGGGTTAGTAGGCCACTTAAATAAAATAATAATAATTATTATTATCGATTTTTTTTCTTTTACATAAACCTCCCTATTTCGAATCGATGTTGTTTTCTATTTTCTTCTCGATATTTAACATCTACTATCCTAAAGTTTAAGTATTGTATTTAATTATTTTATTTATTTGAATACGATAGATGGATAGCAAAACAGAAAATCTAAAGCACCACTCACCCATGTAAAGATTCGATAGAGATTATAAAAATACTTGCGGAATGAGTCTTACACACTTACATTCCCTGCAGTGTGATAAAGATATCCTAGAGTTCATAGAATTTCGCCGGAGGATTAATCTATCCGGGTACTTTCTTAGCTGAATCGCAGTTAGCTTACATTATCGAAATAAAATGCAAGTTACCTACAAGCCATAATACTAATTGGATTAAAGGCGTATAAATATATATAACAATACAATTGAGTAATTAATATATTAATATGATGCGTTAAGATGTACGTATGTATTAAATAATTTACTAAGATGGAAAGATGATAGATTGATAGATTTTTTTATAAATTTATATGATTATATATCATACATTTACTAATGTAAATTGTTTACAAAAATATATAAAATTGCCGACTTAATTCGCAAGCATAAAATTGATTAAAATAAATCTTAATGAAAAGTTTAATCAAAAATATGGGCTTCTTTTCAATACCCTTATTAGTTTAGTTTATATAATCTTTTTAAAGCGATAAATACTCTCTGTCTATTTTGACTAAGGTATATTTTGTAATTCAAAATTTAAACCATGGCTCCAAATAAATTATTTAACCATTTTCGTCTACATTGCAAATATTGCGGCATTACCGGTAAGTACCAATGCTCTTAAAGCTCCCAATACCTAATTTCATCCATACATTAAAACGCTTGATAAATGTAAGTTCATTTTTTTCATAGGCCTGTACCTACATTAAAAGCCAGCCCTCGAATTGATAAATAAATCATCATCGGGCAAGAGGTCAGACCCTACATTTCATCCGACCTCGTGGCCCATCTAGTGAGAGTGGCCAGAAACTGGCCATCACTCAATCCTTCCGTGGCCTCCCAGGTAGCGACTGGCCCCGAGGTTGGTTTATGGCCCTCGTCCACGCATAAGTCTGGACCTAGACCTAATCCAGGTGCGGGATAAGACCCCCCCTAATATTCGACAATATATTCTTTGGGCAGGATGGATTGATTCTGCTAAGCCATCACGTATTGTTGTGTTTAGCCTTTTAAGCTAATGGTTATCGATCGTAGTTTTGCTTTCGACTGCCGAATACAAATGATGCTCTCGTGGGGGGTGTACCCTGCAAATATTGGCCCGGATCGGGAATTGGGGCATATGTGTAATTTGACAATGTATACATTTACCGGGGAGTATTTGCATGTTGCGAAAATTAATTAACGATTTCTTTCAATTAAATTGTTTGAGAAATAATTACACAATACAATGCGTCATCAATTTATTTTAAAACATTAGGCGAAAGAGGATTCCCTCATTAAAAAGTTTTTCTTTCTGAAAGGCTCGTCCGTTCAAGTTAAAAATACAAAATAACGCCGTAGTATATAGCGAATGCCAACCTTTTTGTTTTTGTTACAAAGCCTCTTTGTTTTATTTTTTTTTACTTAACATTAGTATAACCTTGCCAGAAAACTTATTAAAACAATTTTTGTTTTAGTTTTAGGCGCCTCTGAAACTATTAAAGTTAAATCCTCGGCTAACTTATTAGGCGGCATTTTACATAAATATACGAAAAAAGTACTATTTTGTTATATTAATTTTTATTAGAAAAGTATTTTGTTTGTTATACGAAAGAGTAAAATCTTAAATGTGATAAATGTGCATATTTAGCGGTATTAAGATGAAAACAATTTACATGATTTTTTTTAGCGATACTTTATATTTATGAGGATAATTTTAAGGTTTAATTTTTAATCTCGATTTATCGCGTTCGCAAGAATACAATATGGTTATTCCGGTTACTCTTAGTGAGATTATTCTTAATCTGTTAGTCTGAACGTCTGGAGTAAGGCGGACCGAGCTAAGCCGTGAAATCCAATTTGAACTGCGATAAATTGGATTTTCCCCCGGCGAAATTATAAGGCCAACAAGGAGTTTCCGGTGAGAAAAGTGCAAATGAAGCAAGTATCAGTGTGTTACGAGACGCTTCCGGTGGAAAAGTTCCTCGAAGGGGGCCAAGCAAGGGGGAAAAAGTGGAAAGAATCCTCCTAGAGCCTCGGCGAGTATGCGCGCTAATGCAATGGAAATAAAAGTAACGAATTTTCATCCCGAGCTATCCATCGCACGGTCTCAATGGATCGGAACTAAATTTATATAGTTCGGCTCGATGGCCCAAGATAATCGCGTCTGTGTTCCCCGGTTATTCTTTTTAAATATCAAAGTCTAGAAATCTCCTAAGCTTCGCTCCATCCCGAACATGTTTAATGAGTTTTCTCGCGAGGGTAATTTTTCTCGTCCATTGTTCGTCGCAAAGTTGATGCAGGTCCCGCTCTCGGTCTATTTCGTTTTACGAGGACGTTTCTTAAATCTTTCGCCTTACAGTTTCGGTCGTAAAAATGAATTGTGAAGTTTTTACTGTATGTAAGTAATTTCGAAATTCGTAACGGAAAATTGAACGTCGTCGGGATTCGCGGATGAACCGAGCATGGAATCGCGAACATTGTAACATAGCGATGTTCGCGTATCGTTGCACTGTACATATAATATGATTTTCATTAAATATGCACGCAAAACCATAATCTCGGTAAAGTTTAAGGCATGAAAATTTAAATTGTATTTATAAACCACTTTATAATAATGATTTTAATTTGATAATGGATTAAAATGGTTCCGAAAGTATTGTAAGATTAATTCAGACGGTGGTGATTAACTTTGGATTAACCTTGTGGACAAATTTAAGCGTGATTTAATTTTTTTATTTTATTATTACTTAAAAATCATGAATACAAATTATTTAATAACTTAAACAGCATTATACCCTTCAAGTTATTATTCATCATAATGAGTTGAGTGTTGTCGCTTGTCGGTGTCGGACGTAGCTGAGATGGCGGTTGGGGGTAATCATGATTTTATGGATTCTAGGAAGAACTGTAAGAAGTCCAGGCCGCTATTTGTACAGAATGATGTGCTTCAAGAGGTATCCGTAGCACCCGATCAGACTCGACTATCACAGACTATCCGAATATTATTGTTACAATCAGCGCGTTGACAACTGAGCTTCCGGGCTTATGGCTGGCGACCTGACCTGTATTCGAAGAGTCTTGTTAACCTAGAGGACAACCATAACAATTCTGACCTTAGGATTGGGACAGCGCACATCTGATGATGCTTGGTAGATAGACAGAAGAAGTGTCCTCCAGGTAATAATATTAAAAATGTTGCTTTCTTTAAATTTGTTAGCATACACTTAAGACTTCATATTACTCTAGTAAAAACCTAAAGGAGTTGAGCCATTGCAATAGAATGACAAGTCTGACTCGTATTATGCAAACCAATCTAATAGTAGAAACTATGAATCATAATCAAAAGTAACTTTATTCATTTGTAAAAGCAAATTTATTCTAATAATTCACATAATCGTAAAGTTTAACATATTACCCATGTATTAAAAGCAGGAGTGACATAAGCTTAAATTACGTAACAAAAAAGTAATCTGCATCTATATTTATAAGGAAAAGACGTTTAAAGTTATTTATAAATAAGACATCTTAATTAAGAGTCAGGTAAAAATTCGTCTCAAAATAATATTCCGAAAATATTGAAGTATATATAATCCTAATCTATGATACGTAAAATTATCCAATAGATTAATTCTAATATTATTTTTTTTCGCATTGAATATTTTTAATATTTACTTTTAATATCTTTTTTATAGAAATATGAAACGTTTGCGACATGTAGGATTTATATTAATAGAGTTATTCGAGAAAAAACATATGAGGCTTTTTTAAAAAACCTATGATGAGGTATATTAGGGTTACCAAAGATACCTAGGTTAAAAAAAATACCGTCCTAAAACATCTTATTTTGAATGCTAATTCAAATTTGGCGACTAGTATTTTTTTAGTTTTTCTATAATAAATCTATTTTATTTCACATCTAAATAGCATATAAGTTCTTTAACTATAGAACGCATGGATTTTTCGAGTACAAATTTAAATTTCGAACATCAAAACTATTCAATGATGTGAAACAGTTTCATTCGATTCTTAAAATCATAAAAAAGATTATAAGGTTTTAATAAAATATTTGTTCTCTTTTTAATGTCGTCATAATAATGTTTATCTAGAAAAAGTATTTAATTGCGGCCCGCTGTGATTTTAAAAATCCTAGAGTGCCCTTCAGCAATATTTATAAAGTATATGTCGTTACATGTTGTATTTATTTTATATCAATAAACTTATATACAGTAAACCCTCTATAACGTACATTCCTATAACGTCCCCCCTATAACGTTTGCGGCAGTTTTTTTCTATAACGTCAAACCCCCCTATAACGTACTTATTTAAAGACGCATAATATAATTTTCATAAAAATATTTTATAATTTTATAAAATTAACTAATAAAATGT
>JAGXCT010031278.1:0-20777 GCA_022495035.1 Philopotamus ludificatus
TACGATTGTGCCCAACCGCCATCGCCACCACGTCTAATACCGGCACACGACAACACTCGACTATCTCTATGTAAAAAAATAATAGTTCAAAACTTCAAAGTGTGGTCTGCGTATCCGGGTAGTGTAATAACACTCCGTAAACATCAGTGTCAACGAGGACTTGAAAACGCGTCCCCCGTGCTTCTACGTTGGCCCGCGAGGATATGTTTTCGAGTCCACCGGACCGCAACGTGTTAACACGTACGAGGTTGTGTGTGGGATGATAAGAATATATAAAAAGACCGATGAGAAATAAAAACCAATTATTAAAAATATTAAATAAATATTCTTTATTTTTACACGTGTTTGATTTGTTTGTTTTTAGACCAAGGAGCATAAGAATAAAATAATTTCCGTTGCTCAGAATCCACGTAGAACCAGTTTTCGTATGATTGTTATAATTAATCACATTCAACACCTGTTTTGGTGATCGTTGAGAATAAATATCTGCATGTCGCTAGTCCATGGATCTTGGGTCATAGGCCATACATATAATGCCATAGCGTGCAATACGATTAATTTTGATTTTGACATCTCTTCCTCTATTCCCGGATATCAAACTCATAATGTCACAAATTAAAAAAAAAAACACCGATAGAATCCATTATCCCAAGGTAATACGTTGCATAATGTCATCTATTTACAATCTCTACATATTTATTGCATATATAATCAATTGGCGAGGTCTCGACGACGGCATATTCGGCTTGTAGGTCACACTGTTGTTTTGTGTCCGAACAAAGTCATTTTTTGCGGAAAATAAAGATTAAAATGTCCTTGAACTTGACTGGTAAACAACGCGTACGTATATTTCGCATGTAAATGGCTAACAATACACGGCCCGTGAATATTTCACTCGGCTCACACAATGTCGTTTTCCATGTGTGAATTTTCAATTTCGCAATAAACTATATATATAGTTTTTTTTTTTATTTTAGTTTTAGTGTTGCTCGCGTTAATCGATCGGCCTTGAATGTTTGGCGAAACGCAGAAGATTGGCGAGATTAGGTCCAATGTGTTCAATTGTCGGCTCTTGTCAATATTCATGAGTTTTTATGTAGTGTGTTGACATTGAGGCGGATGGCCGACTGACGTTGGTAATTGTTATCGATTCGACGATTCAATTAACAATTAAATATTGTTATTGATTACGTACAGACCAGGAAGCTGACCGGAGACCGGTCGACATTGATCTTGCTTCTGGTTCATCTTTTGTAAGAGAGTAAATATGGGCTATTTTCCGTCTTTTAATAAATCTAATGGACGACCCTTTTTTTTCGTACGCGTGTCAATTAAGTCAATTGCGCCGTGAATAGAATAGTTGGAGCAACAATAATAATAATAATAAAAAAATGGTCATATATTTTTGTTTATACCTTAATGGTGTCTATGATTGGCAGCTGTTATATCTGATATTGCAAATGCGTTTCCGTAATTTTGCATCGATTACGCAGTAGCCTATTATTATCAGTGAAGTATTAATTATAGAGTATTATAGTTTTTTTTGAAGTCACGAAACGAAGCATGCGTCGGCTTTGGCTATGGTGCATTACGGAGAATTGCATTAGTTATCGAACAATGCTCTTTTGAATAGAAATAGATGCAACGCGTTCCCCGTTCCAAAATTAGGCGTCCACTGTCCCAACAGTTCATTAGTTCCCCATGCTCTTGGCTTTCAAGCACTAGGGTTAGGTAGATGCGTTTGGCACGTGTGCACTGACGAACGAATAGAAATAGCTAGGGAATCTGTTCGACTGCATATGAGCTGTCGTTGAGGTCATTGCACCAGTTTTAATTGCAGACTTGCGTCTTCTTCTGCTTCATTAGATTGATGTATCCCATCCATCCATCCATGCAACCATCTACATACTAAAAAAATATGCAATCATATTTTTATAGCATATTTTTTATAGCGACTTGTGTAAAAAACAATGCGATACCCTAAAGCTAAAATCGAGCAGACTCGAAGGTATTTTTTGTTAAATAACAAGTTCAGAAAAGTAAAGGGCTAAATAAGGCAACAGATAAAACTATTAGGATAACATAATGGCGCAGACGGTGTCGGTTGCATTCTGACGTTGCACTCGTTGCATTTCAATATGGCGACGGCGCTCATGACGAATCCATCACAGCTGCGAATATATAAAATCGCGTATGAAAACAATCTGCGTTTGATTTTTCAGTGCAACGAATCTTTCAGCCGTCGTACATAACCTCAAACATGTATTGATTTATTGCGCGGAACATTGTTGCATTGAATATTCACATTTGAACACTGCATCGATGCAATGTGTAATAAAAATACGTCGCGACGTCTGCAGAAACGATGGTTTTTCACGGATTTTCCTATGAACAAACGGCGCCATTGCGAGTTTTCTATGTACTGGGGTTGAATGCATTGCGCTAAAGCGGTGCAGGCGATGCATTCCGTTTCGCTCCGACGTTTAGGACACGCCCTCCCGTGTTGTGCACTTGGAAAAGCAAATCCTCGGTCACCGGGCTCTTTATTAACCCCCAATCGCTCGTCGATAGTTCTGCATTAACAGGAAACCAATACATATCAGAGGGAAATCTGATCGGTTATGGCTCCTGAAAACGAACCATACGAATTCCGCATTTGAAAATCATGTTTTTTTCATAATGCATCGTATTACATGATTTTTTTCGTTATAAAATGCATTTTTTTTATTATCTGTATTGTGTCGATCGTACGATGCATCATTTGTCAATAGTGACCGAGACTGACACAGACTGATTGTGTGACGCATACTGACCGAGTGCATGCCGAAGTGCATTGCGTGATCCAATTCTACCTTTCAGAATCTGCTTGGCTCCTGGTATCCGGGTGAACCAAGTGCAGCGTGCATATCCTCGGTCTCGTTTGGCACGTAGCAAAAGTGCATTGGTCCCGTCTCTTTCCCGCGGAGACCGTGACACGCCATTCCGCAGAATGTTGAGGCACAGCGAGCCCTGCGACCTCTCCCTCGCACTCGCCGCAGACGCCGAGCTGCCGTCTCGCTCGCGCGCGTCTTGGTGCACTGGCCGAATGGCGCGCATGCGTCCCAGTGCCGATGCACTTCTTTCTGCATTTCTGCACATTGCAATGCGTATGCGTACCTTCGCGACTCGCATGCTCTCTTGATATTTTTGCAACTAAGGTTGCTGTTTTGTAACCGAGCGCAGAAATTTGCCGTGGAAGCTCCAGAAAGCGCAGACGGGTTCTTCTTCGCGATAGAATCACATCATTCCTCCGGCAAACTATCGAATTGCATCCATGCTAATGCATTTATAATAACAACAATCAAGACCGCTCCCCAAAACATGTAAATAAACAATAGTTTTAGCAAAAATATTAATGCATTTGTTTAATTTTCGAGCGATTTTCCTTTCTTTACTCCCCCGCACGGAATCTTTCTCATCACATATTAAACGCTATCAGGATTTCATGTGTTCAGAGAAGACGTCGCATTCGCAAGCGGTGCAAAATATAAAATTGACGTCACGGCACCTACGTCACGTTTAGGGCGGTGACGATTTTCTGCAATTTTCCACTGCAGCTCCACTGGGCATGTCCCACTCGGACGGCGCCTATAATACCGTTTGAAGCGAATTAATATTGTGCATCAGACGCCCTCGACTGACGCCGTGTATCGGAAAGGGATGTGTTGCAAATTTGCTCTGGTTTAGTATGGTATAGGTTATTTTGCGATGCATATGATGGCTGCATTCTCATCCTGTCATGTTCATATCACCCTGTTAGACGAGCAGTGTTATGTGCATCGCGGCACGCGGACTGCATTGTGTTCCACGTGCATGTTGCACGAAATGCAATACTCCTGTGTGCATGTGATGTACGAGGGTAGTAGAAATCGCCTGAAGCTGGACTGAAATAAATATATTAATTTCTTAATACAACTGGAGATAATGAATTTTACCTTATTCAAAATAATGATAAAAATATGTTCCCGATGATTTGTCACCAATATTTTTGCATGATGCATCGCAAAAGACTGGATTTTATTTGAACCAATAAGAGATAATGACAGACATTTGTTTAAATATTGTTGATGATGAGGATACAACTAATCCAATTAATTAAAATTATATACTAAATCCTCCATTTACGTGATTGATTGGTTCAGAAAGTTTTCGTGTAAGTCGAACAAAATCAGTGGAATGGGTTGTAGGTACCAAACATTTACGTAATAGGAGGGAGCGGCATAAGAAGGACTGTCGAATTTGTTATAAAAAAATTACGGTATAGCAAGGAGCATTATAGGAGGGTTTACTGTAGTAGTATCCATCAGATTACAACTAATGCAAGTATTCGGAATCTATGAATTCAGGTAATTCTTTATGACACTGGCCAGAGGGGAATGTAATGAATTATTTTTATATGAATGAGTGCCGCTTTAGATTTTTTTATGTCATGCCATTCATCCATCGTCAAATAATCAAATAAAACATACAAATAAAACTTGAATTCGAACAATTTTGGAGAAGGTTAATATATTTTGGACAAGGTTTTGATATATTTTTATTGTTGTCTTGTAACGGAACTGGATAATTTAGTTCATCTTGTAACGCTATTTCGTTAGGGCGTTTAGATCTTTTGGCGATTCTGCCTTCTCAATGTAAGCAAAACGTCGTTCTTCAGTCTTTTTAAAGACAAATTAAATACGTTTTTTTTATAATATTGTTGTGGGCCCTTTTCTTTTCTTTACAAATCATTGTACAGGTTTTTAACATCAAACACACCCTTTTGCAAATCAAATTTACCCATTTTCCATTGAAATGTCTATTGAATTTAATTTGCAAAAATATGTATTTGATTTGCAAAAGGGTGTATTTGACGTACAAAACCTGTATAGCATATAATAGCATCATTCATTTTTTTTGACACTCGCAAATCTTTCAGAAAAATAGTATTAAACCTGGATCTCAGCTAATCCGGTCTAAATAATATTTTTAAATATTATTTTCTTGGCGCTCTTCAGATAAAGAATCTGATAAAACATATAATTTTAGAAGTATAAAAAATATAGTAAGTAAATATAGTATATAGATCTTTCAGAACTTTCTCTAAACTAATTTAATTTCATTTAGAACAGTATTCAAATTTGGAAAACGTCTATGAGACTTCTGGTTTACATTCATTTAATTTAAAACATCTAGACATTTTAAATCTCATTTTTATTTATGGTTAATTAAAGATATTTTTGAGCTGGTGATATTCCCGTTTTTTAATATCATCAAACACTATAACTATCTGAGACGTATTTAATACTTATTTCACCTATTATTATTTGTTCTACTTAGTTCTGATTTTAAATAATGTAACAATACATGAACCAATTTATCTTTTCATACAAGTGAAGCTCACGAAAAATTAAATTCTATAAAATAGTGAGTAAGGTCTTGAGGCCCCATTTGGGGCCCCCAATTATTGGGGCCTGATGCTGGAGCATCAAGCCCCGATCAAGTCAGTCAAGCAGAAGCGTTCCAATTTCCGCGCTCACGCGTATTCGTGTAAAGCCAGATGCGCACTTAAATAAATCACAGTTTTATTATTGAATCTTATCGTCAATTATGAAAGGATCACTCTCCAGCTTATTTTATTCCAATTGCATTCTTATTTTGCTATAGTCTGATAATAGATTTTCAATGCATTTTACGACTTTATATGCAATACGTTTTTTTAGCGTAAAAGTGCAAAAAATGGTCCGAAAAGGGTTGAAAAAAATATAAAACCATTTTTATGTTTTTAATATAAGTATATGCTTCAAATTAAAAGCATAAAATAATACATTTTCTGGAACGTTTTGGCAAAAATAATTCACGCATGAAGTGGTTAACATCCATATAAATGTATCATATTTAGATTTAGATCAATTGAGGAGTGAGTTTATTTGTAGATCTCATTGTCGATTTTCAAAAAAAAATGCATTTATTTAAAAAAACTCATATTGTTTTATTTAACCGTGCACACATGGTGGAGTGCAACTTCACCACTGCACTGCGTCGCAGTCGCCGTCGCACACACCGCCGACCTTTTATTGTGTGTGTGGTATTTTCGCACTGTTGCAGTTTCATCCTGTCGCCTTTATGTTGCCCTGGTCGACGAGAAGTGCGATGTGCATCGTGGCACGCGGCAAGACTGACGTTCCGACCACGTGCATCGGTGCATGTGCATGTTGCACTCGCTCGGTCCAATGTGCTGACTTGCCCTCGCTCGCTCGCACGCCGGCCAACGATACAATTTTAGACTCAAAGGTGAACGGAAAATTAGTGCAATTGAATGTAAAAAAAAGACAATATGCGTCTGTCCACGGGTTTCTTCTGCGATTTAATTGTCAACGTCGCAGCGTGAGGTCAGTTGCATGAGTCTTGCGAGTCCGACCGGCGAGCCGCGACCTTGACACATAGCCGGTCGTTGCACTTGCACTTTATAAATAAGTCGCCGATGCGTCGAGACCGCAACGACCATTGCAACAACTGCACTACTTACCGCTCCAACTTCGTGCATACACCGAACCCGATGCCACATACTCGACTCGGCGGCAATGAAAGTGCTCTCTGCAAAAGTGCACCATTTATGTGCACCAGCGGCTTGCAAGCATAATTTATGTCGGATTCTTAGCCGCGCAGCCGCCGACGCGATGATTGATTGCGCGGCTCGTCGGCGATGGCTGAAATTTTCTCATTTTGAGTTTCGCCGTGACCTTGGGCCCGGCCAATTCGTCTTGTTACATAACGCGGTTATTGTTAATTCGGTTTTTGCCGGATCCCGTCTCGCTGCTAGCAGCAGTGGGGCATTGCCCGTCCCAAGTGCCAGTGACCTCCAATGCTGGAGTATGTAATGCGGCCGATGCATCTCTACACATATAGCTACCCGATGCTCCATCACTCACATTTTGCACAAACCCATTGCGAAAACAATGGAATTGCGCAAAACAATCCAACGCATCGTATTGCAGAAAATTTATAGTTTTCATATTTATGATTCGACGGCGATTAATCTTTGTCCGCGGTTACAGAATTAAATCGCATTAAAACATAAAAAAAAGATGCAATATAATTTGGTGCAGTTATTGAAAATTATACACTATTTTACACCAATCGTAACATTTTTTACGACATACATTACAGTGCATTGCGCTTATACTACACATATTAAATCAAAGATCAATGATCACGTATACTTGCATAAAATATAAGTGCGGATTATCCGGTTTGCAGATTATCCGTGCATAAAAAGACATTGCCAATTGTAATTCTTTGTTTAATAAAAAAAAATGACTAAGAGGACTTTGGTTTTATTCAAGGGCAAAGTTATTGAATTTTTGTATGTAATATTATTTACGAAATTTAGTGACGTAATTCTTTTCATTTATTCATTGAACATATTAATTTGTTTATTCGTTCATATCGAATAATTGAGATTTAATTTACATATATTAATATAATATTAACTAAAACTTTGCATTGTATATGAAGAAATAAAAAAAATATTAAATATAAAATCTGTCTGAAAATGAATTAGCTAAAATACTACCCAAACGAAGAACTGAAAGTGTAGTTTAGAACGGGTCATTAACAGTTCTTGGTTCAGAAAAATATTCTTGTTGCTTATTCTGCAATTATAGGGTATCGCAAGAAAGTTATTGATAGTTTTTCCATTTTCATACTCCAAATATTCTCGCTGCGCGGCTCATTGTTCAAGCAAAGATTGACAACTTTAAACCAAAATTTGTTTTGTTTTCATAAATAAAATTATCAACTTTCGGTTGAATATAAAAAAAACATTATCATTATTTTACTTTGCCATTTTTAATATTTGCTTTTTTTTAAAGTCGTGAAGCGATTAATATTATTACTATTTTTTCGACTATAGGCTGCTACCCACTTTGCGGCTTATATTTTTGACAATTCATTTTTTTGTGAAATGAAGGTCGTCAGCCTGTTGCTGACTAGCGTCACTCAGAATTCTTCGGAATGGTCACCCATCCGAATACTATCTGCGCTCAGTAGCGGTTAACTTAACAATCATAATTGCCTTTAAGCTATAACGGGTCATTCGTTTAGACATCATAATTATTCCGTTGCATGTTTTTTTCTATAAATTTATCAGTTTAAAAAAAAAATCTTGTTTTATAAATTTTATCTACGTTACAACTCCAAAAAGCACATTTACGTTTATAATAATTTGGGAACCTATGTTTTAAATGATCCAAATAAATATTTGACTTATTTTTTTCTATAATAACTATTACAACCGACTCGTGGACATTGAGAGAATTTTTTATATGCAGTGAAACCCCGTTTTTTCGTCTTTGGAGGAAAACGTAGATTCAGGGTTAGAAACGGGATCGTAAAATTTAACGCAAATAGCGGGATAACGTGAATTTCGGGCACGTAGAAACGGGATTTTACTGTATTAAATATTTTAGAAGGGTGAAATTAAAAAAAAAAGAAGTGTAAAAATGAATAATTACATAATTAATTGGTACATTCTATAAATAGTAAAAGATTACAAATATGCTATATTTTATTTTAATTAATTAATATATAATAAAATAAAATATTTGTTATCGTTACTAATGTTCCAGCATTTTTTTAATACTTGGAACCAATACAAGTGTTTTTTACGCGCAGATTTCTGGAGCCAATTAACTGCACGAAAGAGGATCGGGTTTATATTTTTTATTGGTAGCCTTGTTATATTATTATCACTGCAATAATGCATTGGTGCTAAAATTGGTTCGAATCGTATTGTTTGAAAACCGTTTAAAAATCGGGTAGAAATGAATTTGAGATATTCAATAATTTTTCGTGGAATATTGTTTATTTACGTTTTGTCGGTGCAAATTCGACGTTTGGAATAAAATATTATATTTCCAAACAAAGGGTTCTGACGTTGCGGCGTTACAGTGTTTTTCCGGCAATTTTGACAATAACCTTGCTTCTGAAAATAAATTGCACGTGCCCAAATCGATACAATCGTATCAGCATTATGTCCAAAATAAATATAACTCGAGTGGTCAAAATGCGATATATTAACGTTTCATGGAAAAAAAAAACGGTGACACAAAAAAGCCATGGGTTTAATTGATGACGAATAATGAGATCAGTATGCCGCAGTCTTTCGTCTCTGACTATATAGGGACGGTGCAGCGAACTTCCTGCTGGAGCGACGAACCCTAGTCCCTTGACCTCCAGTTTTCAGTGCAACGACCTACTTAGCGGCGCACTCCCGAAGGAACACTGCTTGATCGCAATGGTATCCTTTGATTTGATCGATGCTACTCGAAAATAATACAGATTTGTACCGGTGGAATCGTTTTGGATCCGCTGCTAATGTATAACCGAGATGTATTGCAGTTTATTCTTGTACCTGTTGTTATGAATTCGTGTACAACAACTTTTTTTGTTGAAAAATTTCATCATCTAACGTCGGCAAGCACATGTGTGTATGATCCTGCACTTGTATGTGTGTGAACTTGCATTAGTATGTTGTGTGAACTTGCGCTAGTATGTTGTGTGAACTTGCACTTGTATGTGTGTGAACTTGCGAAATACCCCTAGCAAGTCAAGCTCGGTCACGCAAAGTTTTTGACCCCGCAATAGCAATTCTCTAGCCAGCGTCGGACGGCAACGTTTTTAACGGCGCACATCTTTAAAATCAACGAATCTTTATATATTAGTTATATTAATCAACGTAAATAAATTGTTCGTCCTTCGAGTGTGTAGTATCGGTTGTGAGGGTGAGGGAGCCTTGTGGAATTCTCCATTAGTCCCTAAATCTATTTCGGTCACCGAGAGACCTTCGAATGACTCACCGAATAATTCCAGAGGATCAGGGAGATGGCGCTTATGCCATTTGAATATACATCGGTTTATACGAGCGGGGCATTCCCCCGCGCTTGGGGATGAATCACTGTGATATGATAAGAAAAGATCAATAGTGAGCGTAGGGATGTCCATTCATGAATCATGCTACAAATAAACGGGGCTATCTCAACCCCATCAATGAAAACATTTTTAATCATTTTTTTTATTTTTTTGTTACAGGTAAGCAAATGCAATTTATCCAGTATTTAAGTCAGTAAGTAAGTGCTATTTTTTCCCTTATATTTTATTTCCATACCGTGAGTTTATACAGCGTAAAGTTTACGTCTGAAACGTCTTCAGAGAGAGAGATAATAATTTTAATTGCACACTGATGAATGTCGTCAATCTCAACAAACCTTGAAATTAACGCGTTCTCGGAATCAGCGAGTATCTTCAAACACGCATCGACAGCTTTAAGTCAAATCTCAACAT
This sequence comes from Philopotamus ludificatus, assembly GCA_022495035.1. NCBI lineage: Eukaryota > Metazoa > Arthropoda > Insecta > Trichoptera > Philopotamidae > Philopotamus > Philopotamus ludificatus. The sequence continues at coordinate 10,363 of JAGXCT010031278.1, forward strand.
TTATAAACGGTTCCAACGAAAGCAATCCAATTTTAATTCAGTAATTAAAATACTAATAGAATTAGAGATATGTTTCATGTATATTAAAAACGAGTTGATTAGATGTTTGTGTGACTCGAAACAAAATGAATCCCCTTAACACTTGACATAAAAATAATCGTGCCAGCTAGTGCCAGCTGAGGTTAATGGCTATGTAAAAATATTGAAATCGGGCGTGTTTACTATGTTTTGAGGGGACGTTAATTACCAAAAAATGTACGAGACGTAATTTGATTCCTAAATATTTAGACAATGACTTATTTTAAAATTAATCATATTTTTTATTCTAATATTATACGCAGTTTGATTTTCTTTTAAAATTTAAACCCATGTTTCATCACTCACAACTCACCATAAATAATCGACCTCTTTGAATGTTTAGTCTACCTTCACGACACGGTCAAACATGTCAGAATTATGAGGGTCGATTCTGCCTTCGTTGGTTTCGGAGTCAGCGTTATTTAAACTGCATCTATTTTTTTTATTTTATTCTCAATTGAAGCACATATTAGTCCTCGACTTATGCCATTTTGGACTCTAAAAAAATCTAAAAGCTAAACGACAATTAACACTAGAAAAAGCTCTTTAAAATATTGGTGATACTTGGGGTGAAGTTGTAAAGTATGCTTGGGATAAGCTCATCCCCCGATTGTTTGAGGAAAATAGTACCCTAATTGAAAAAGTTGACATGGCTATTCAAGATCTTGTTAAAATGAATAAAGAACTAAATTTAAATCTAGAGAAAGAGGATTTCGTTAGCTTGATTAACAGACATTCAGCGGAAATGAGCAACGATGTATTGATAAAACTTGAAGAAGAAAATTTTTTTCAGAAGAATAGGAATTAATTGAACAACCCAAGTAACAAAAACAGTGAACAATGATATTGCATACTACACTTTCTTACATGAAGAAAAAAACGGGCTAAAAGGCTAGATTCTGTTATGTTCTTTGTAACTGCAACATATTTTTTGCCAAAAATTGCTAAATTTTATTCTTAAAGTAAGTCGACTTGCTGCGTAAATAATATTTATTTATAAATAAGAGCGCAGAACAATATTTAATAAATTATATATAATTGAAGAGAGTAATACCTATGCCCCGTAAATCTACTGTCATTTGTAAAATAATTGATTAGAGCCCCATCCCTTATTCGTAATAAAAACGTACGTAATTATATATATTTTTTTATACTTACGTGATGAAAAATGTACTTTACGTGTCGCTTACCAATTATATATTTATATATTCTTATAGTTACCGAATAATTGACCCCGTGGATTGTTTTTCACGATCATAATTTTATCTAATATATTCTAAACCAATTTTGTTCATAATATTTATTAAATAATAAAATCATTCGAGCAACGATTGTACTCGATTTCTATAACAATAATATATTAATCGTAGAAATTTGTTATTTTTACCATTTTTTATATGATATTACGTGTGGTGTGCAGTGGACGTAAACCTTTTTAAACAGTCCAGTGACAAAATTGTTGGCTCCTTTTGTTGAGGGTTTATTTTTGTTATGACTTCGCGTTCCAACTATCTGTAAAATATGATTTAATGCTTAAAATCTTACGTATTTTTATTCTGCTACGAGCTTTTATTAAATTTAAGTAATCATTACAATTTTTTACATACATTTTTGAAATTTTCATTAGACTAAAGGCAGGTTAAATTTATTATTAATTTTATTATTTAACAAACTTTTTGTATTCGTCTAAAAAAATCTGGAGAATTAATATTATAAATAATCATTGACCTTTATTGCTTGCAATGTTTTTTCTCGGTTGCATCCAGTACGATGTGCCGAGTGCGAGAGAAACGTACGAGTGACACGTGCTGCGAGAGCTCAGTCTGCGGAAAAATATCGCCGAGAAAGTTGTCATATTGATTAGTTAAAATATCGACCAAATTATTAAGCATTTTCATGAATTACTATTGTTATTCTTAGAATATTTTTTTTTTTTTTAATATTAAGATCATGAAATGCTTGGGATATCTGAAAAACCCCCTTCGTATGACGCGGTTGTTTTCGAGCCGCTGTTTATCTATTTATTGATATTCAAATAAATAATTAAAGATAGGAAATAGATAGGTAAATCTTCCGATAAAAGAAATCTATGAAATGCAGATTTTTTTTATTAATATTGAACCTATCACCTCCACATCTTTAAAATCTTTATGGAATACGGATGAGTGACGCTTTGAAATTTTCTGTAATGCATTTCATCCATCGTCAAATAAATAAATATTCGTTGTTCGTGTAACAATGCACGTTTTAAAGAAAGAAACATTTTTCAGGCATTTTGCCAAAATGGCGGTCAATCAAAGAGGATTGTTTCGTTTAATTTTTATTTTCGCGTACTTTTAAGAGTAAAACAAGACGAAAAAATATCGTTCTGTAAATTGGATTAAGGCGAAATGTCGCTCTCAGAGATATTAAATGCCACATGGCAAAGGTTAAAAACCTTTGCCATGGCGATGTTTTATATTTATAATTATTAATCTATGATTAACTTTTAGAGCTTTTGATACATAGTGATTGTGGCGCATTCCCCCAATCATAATTAGTAAAGCGCCACCGCGACTATCCATTTCCCATATGCGATTTTCAGACTGTACGTAATCCTTTTCAATTCAGCCCTCGCGCCAGACAGGGAGGCGGGAGGGATGCCGTGTAAATGTAAAGCGGAGTGCACGTAGACACGCGTGTCTGGAGAGGTAGGTGCCGGGCACCCTAGGCGTGGCCCGGTGCACTAACCTTCACCGCGCCGGGGGGTGGCGGCGGGTGCACCGCCTAACCCATTGCGGCCCGGGGGGAGTCACTCTCACTAACCCACTGTGAGGCTGGGGGGCCCGTCCCTCCCCGTCCCTCCCCGTCTGCACGCAACGCTAATTTTGTTTTGTTTCAGCGGCGTAAAAACCAACCCCCCCATGCCCGGGAAATAGCGCAATACTGCACTTTTGGACGAGGCCCAATCGCGCACAATCGTGTGATTTGTGTCGGTGCGGACCCGGCGGCCAGACAGCCTGGCTCCCTTTCAATTTCACCCCCTAATAAACGGGTTCGGGTCGATTTTCCCGGAAAGCGTTATCGCCTCGGTCAACATTTTTTTTTTATATTTTTCCGACGTACACGTTTTCAGGATATCGCTTTACAGAGTCGTAAAGCCAGCAAAGGTTTTTGTACCGGCTAATTGTGCGTCACATCGACCCAGACGCGGTGCACACGTGAAGTGCATGGCGGCGTCCCGTTTTCCGCGACGCCGCCGACGCCGCCGGAAAAGGACGGAAGCCAGACGTTGCACACAGACGCGGCAATACATAACCGGCCAGACAGCGGCTATGTTCGTAGATTCCGACGTAGACCGTTATTGTGGAACCGCCATGCAATGCGGGGCGAGGGGTGGGACTGTGGAGAAAACTCTCTCCCCGTCCTATACTGCGAGGTGCGCTTGTGTAGTGAAACGGTCTAGACTGGGTCGCTGGTTCTGTGGGATTCGTCAGGGAAGTACTCGTCGACGAAAAATCAATCGACGATACGTCGCAATTAATTTTATGATGTTTCATTAGAGTGCAACGAAATGTGTTGCAATATTAAATGCGTTTTTTTGTGTGGCGCGGAAAAGGAAAATACAATATCTACCCCAATTTTTTTATCCGACTTCGTAGTAAAAGGAGGGGGAGAGGCGCGATGGGGTGAACGTTGGAAGTAGGGGTTGCCAGACAGCTCCCGAAGGAGCACAGTCAGAACGGTGCATAAGGAAAAATGCTTTCTACATCCCGCATACATATATTACAATATACTTTTATTGCATTCTCTTCATCTTATTATGTTATATAACATGAAGCGCATTTTATATATTTATATGCATGTTGCAATTATGCAATATCCCAGGCTTGAATTTGAGCGGGATTTTTTTTTCATAATATGCACCCTTTCGCCTTAGACGATTTTCTTAGAAAATTTATGGACGTCTATAGAAAAATTTTGATAAAAAATCCCGTCTGGAATTTTAATTCGTGCCCCTTGCAATGAGGGTTAGCCGTTGCCATGGCGACCGTCGCCGTGTTCATTGGTGGGGAAGTCGGGACCCGGAAATGGCACAGGACTCGCAGGACGTGCATCCCTCCTCCCGGCTTTCCGCCGCCTCCCCGCACACTGCACCAGCCGGCGACGTGTACTTTCGACAGTTGGCCACCGACCAAAACTGACTGAACGGAAACCGCTTCCCAGAAACTGGCACAGGACTATCGACCCAGACGCGTTCGGAAAACAATTTCCCGCCCAGGACCATTCTTTTCTGCGTAGTGGGAGCATATGGAATTCTTGCTATTGCGAACCGCCCCCCAATGGAAAATTGCCCATGGAATTGGGGGACGATCGCGTCCCTAAATTTATATAAATGATTAATGACGATGATTCTTTTGACGAAGAATGTTTTAGCCCATTTGACTTTCGTGTACATCTGATTTTTATTAAATTTAATATTCCTTCATATAATATTAATACAATAATAATTAATAAGGCGCAGATTAATATTACTGGGCTGAGAAACAATTTCTGTATCGTACAATATTATCTAATTAATTAAATTATTACTATTGCTTATTTGTATTGTGATGAAACAATCGGGCTTATCATTACATTTCGATATTATTCTAGAGAATACGTATTGCTATTCGAGATACGACGCTCCGAACGGGGGATCGACTGCGTGATTCGGTGACACGCAGTTTCGCACGACGGAGTCATCCTCGCCTAGTTTCGACTGACCGCATCCGATAGCCTCTTCTGCCTCCGGCGTGTTATACATAAAATAAATTATTTATCGCTCGGCGACATTGCCCTCGCCATTGCGTATATGTAAATATTATTGATCTATCCTTGAACCCTAGTGGGCTTCGTATCAACACGGCGGGCCCACCCCTCGCACTAGAAACAACAATATGCCCGCGGACTCGTTAACCGCGCATCCGGTCGAGATTTACGACTCTAATTACCGCGGGCTTACCATGAATTGTTTATTGGTGTTTCGGCGGAATGACAGTCGCCCATGCGGGAGATAACAGAGCGCGTGTTACGGCATCCCGCTGCACCTTCGGCCCGATCGATCGACCGAGGCCTAGGCACTCCGGCCTCGAACTTCGCGGTCATGGACTCTCTCGACTCCGCACAAGTCGCGGCCGGAGGGTGAGGCGGCGGGAGGCGGGAGTGGGGCGGCACTGCGCGGAGGAGCCGGAGGGGGAGACTCCGGAGGAACCGGGGAACACTTTATTTACCTGAGGGTGACGACCAAATTCCTATCCCTCGCTAGAATAGGGGTCGCTTTTTCTTCGACCGACTCGTCACCCCTAAGATTTTCTTTCAGACGAACGCCGCATCCAAATTTAGAAATCTAAAACAATACAACACCCGAAATTTTTAGCTATGGATTTGGTTTAAGTAAAACGACAAAGAGAGAGCGGAAAAATAAATTATACAATGCTAGAAATATTTCTCAATATAAATATTAATTTTATTCCCATTCTAATAAATCCCCAGCAATTTTTTCTTCTTCTAATCATTGAAACGCTTATGAAACATAATTTTCAGTATGACATGATGTCCTCTTAATGTGACGCAAAATGACGAACGTTCTCACTTTCAGAAACAGCGTCAAGTAATCCGTTCTTGATCATATTTATATATTCAGCCACGGGCGCGCCATCCATATGGCAAGATTGTGCGGCGCACACAGGAGCCGGGGCGCCAAGAAGGAAAAATTTAAAAATATAAAACACACCCATCGCTTAACAAGGAAGATTGATTCTGCTAGATCACAGTGTTAAACGAAACCGTTTTAAGCGAGACTAACAAATGTATGAAAAAAAGGATAGGTTATAATTTAGAAATATTAAAGAAATAGGTAGATATAACTGAAAATTTATTAAATCATTATGAGATAAATAAAAGATATTATTCAATGTCACTATCACTAGAAGATATTAATATGGGAATTTTCCTTCTTTTTATTGGCTGAATGTCATCACCACAACTACTATCGATTACATTGTCTGTTATGTTCGTCGTAGTTCAAAAAAATCGGCCTCATATCTTGCAGCTCATTGTTTAATTTCTCGTTGAAATTTCCAAGCTCGATCCATATCTGGATCATTATTTGGGAAATGCATTTCTATATTCCTTGCCATTTGCAACCCATATTTTATAGTTTTAGCAGTAATCGTTGAAATTGGACCAGAACTTTCAGTGTCGCTTTCAGTATCGCTTCTGATTTCAGGAGGAACTCTTGTGGTCATATCAATTCTTTTCATTTAACTCCTGTTCTTCACACAATTCATCAATTTCGTTGATAACTAAATCCTTCAATCCCTCACCCCCTATTGAACGTGCGATATTAATAATTTATACAAAGTTCCTACAAAGTCTAACGTCTACAAAGCAAGATTTAATCGAAAAAAAATTATTTCAGCAAAACTGAAACCGTCTTAAGCGAGTATCGTGTTAAGCGAGGGGTGTAATAATTTAATAAAATGAATATATTTCTTAAAATCGACATTGAGTGCATGGGCCTTACCAAATCTTGAATGGCAGTCAAGGCTAAAGGAATCTGAGTCTCACACGTGACGTGATATCCCCTTTTGTGTCCATACCGCGGGGACCCAAGCCGTCTTGGTATGCGGTTTTTTGTAAAGAGTTTCCCTTTAATATAACAATATAAATGATTACAATATGGCGATAATTGAAATTCTGCATGTTTTTAAATTTCTTCGGATGTTTTATTTCTTGCCGTTCTTCAGATAAATATCTTACAGTCAGCCCTCTTATAACGAAGAAATCGAGATCACCTTATAGAAAACCCGCGCTATTCAAACCAAAGGCACACATACCAAATTTGGAAAGAGGGCTTTTCAATTTTATTTTATAAATTGAACGAATTCAATACAAAATATTTTAAATGACCATGTTCAATGTCAATGTCACGTGTTATTTTTTATTGTCAACCAAACGGCATTGACCCTATGTTTTATACCAAACGGCATTGTCCTAAGAGACTGTCGAACTTGTTATAGAAAATCGCGGTATAGCAGTTAGCGTTATAGAAGGGTTCTCGGGAGATTGTTCTCTAATATCATCGTCAACTTCTTCAGCTTGTAAACTATTATTTACCAACTGAGAAATAATTGTTCCATCTAGCTAAAATATATATTTTTTTTGGAGAAAAGATAAGGACCAGTATATAGCCTACGCCTGAAGAAAGACAAAGCAATTGAAGAATATAGAAAGAATAACAAAGAGTTGCCAATAATAAAGTGAGCATACATTATGGCTACCGATGTCAAGATACGTCATATTTCCATGTTTTTTTCTTTATTTAAATTGTGATTGAATATAAATGCACAATGCAACGCTGGAATAAATAAAAATGGACGGAGCCAGAAAGCGTTCCCGGTGGTATGTGCAGACAGACAGGGAGGCGGGTGGCCGGGACCGCTGTAGCTATACGGCAGTGGAGTAGGTAGCTGGCTGCGTTCAAGGGCTCGCCACTGAATCAATGTCATGAACAGCGAGCAGGCGCACTGCATGCACCGCTGCATTGATCCTGAAACTATTCCGCTCACTCGATACCGATGCACTATATTTAAATGCGGCCGGGACCTGGAGAACCCGGGACTATCAGCCCCGACAATGCCACCCCATCCTCCACCCCCGGCCGGATTAATGACATCGAGATTAATTAAAATTTGTGCGTATCCATCCATTCCTTCCCGGGCATGGGGTGATGCCGATAAGGTTTTCGGATAAACGCCCCAGTCTAGCCCCTTCGCGTCCAAAGTGCGTGCCATAAATGTGAGATTCGCACATGAACCACTTTTGTGCTTCCCCTTCGCAATTCAGGACCCGAACGTATTTAGGGGAACCCGCTCCAATTCTGCATCGCGATACTTGAGATCCCGCTGTTGTGCTCGTAAAATTGCGCTGACGCCGTAAACGGGCGCAACTTCTTAATTGCATATATAATAATATCGAGGCGATTACTGAAACTGTAATAATTAAATGGTCGCATTTACAGATCATTAGAGACAGCTTAAAATAATAAATCTTCTACTTGGAGTGTCTTATCTGATTATATTGTATCTACTGATCCTTGTCTACTATATTACAACTCGGGGTAAGATTCAAGGAAGAAAAACCTACGACAATGGCTTGGGGGAGATGCCACCTCCCCCTTCAGGACAGTAATGGACAGGACAGAGGTGACCTCCACGAGCACCAACGTTCGTTAGCGGACAAGGCATGAGAGAAGAAGAAGAATATCATATTTTCTCCATAAATTTGTCTATTTTTGGCGGGCTGGAATTCTGAACCTCTCAACACGGTCCAGTTGCGAATGTCACATGTTATTATATCAATACTATATATATACATATCACGTCTAACAATCGATAAATTGAGATACTATATAATTTATTATGTTTTTATACGGTAGAATTTTTTTTAAGAGTTTACCTTAAGATTCTGATGAAATAATTTAAAAAAAAAAAACAGTTTTCTCGTTGATAGAAGAAATCAAAGAATCAGACTCTTTTTTAATGCATCCACTATATTTTTATCATCATTTGCTAGCCACGAGACACTCACTCGCAGAGTGTTTGGCCCTTACCAGACTTCCGAATGGTAGTCAGAACCTTTCTAAAGGAGAGGTTACCTTAGTAAGGAGGAAGATGAAGCAAAAGTATCGAAACTAAGTTGTTTATCGATATTTATTATTAGGGTTTGCCTTCTCAGGGTATATTTGTTGTGAGAAAATTGTAGTACTGTATTATTTGTATCGGTTGATTTGGTATTATAGTTATTAGTGTAAAAATATTCTTATACCCCCGAAGAAAAATACTAAGTTCGTTCAAATTCACGCGATTTTTTTATCGAATTGTGGTGTCCAAAAGCTGTTAAGCCTATATTTTTTAGTGACTTGATCCAAAATTTCTCGTACGACATTTAAGACCAAAGCTTTACTAACTCCTCGTCTAAGGCATATGGTTTTTCGTTATTAGAAAATTTTATCCTGTTTGGGAGGGCAATATTACGTATTTATTAAAATATTCAAGTGGGGGAAAACGCATTAAGTTTTTTGTTATATTTGTTAAAACTTAATAAAATATATAAAAATGTTTAGCTTAAATTTAAACATGTATTCAAGAATTTGATAAAATAAATATGCTGATCCTATGATCCCTTAGCTATTCGAATGGATATTTTCAAATCACTTTATTTTTCTAACACTATGCTAACTTAAAAACTTTTGTTAAGAAAAAAAATACATTATACGAATAATAAAACGTAAATAAAATAGAATCATTATTTAAATAATAAACGATGGCAGATTTAATCGATGTTGCAAACTGCTTCATTTCGTTCTTGAACAAAATTATGATTGTTATCAGTATCCAGTTGATTAATTGTCCAATTTTCTTCAAACATTTTCTGTCGGGCTTAACGTTGGGGGAGGGGGTTGAAAGACCCCATTTTTTATTTTAACATATCTTTTTTTAGCATTACATTTTTACCCTCTCATAATGCAGACAGGGTGCAATGGCGTGTCCGTACACATCTACATGTATATTTATAGACGGAGGGAAAGAAGAAGAACTGCTCCCCTCCCGCCCACAAAATATCTCCCCCATCCACCCCGGTCGGGGCTCAACTATTTTCATATTGTATAATGTCCCTACCGCGATCGCTTCTAAAATAACTGAAACACCGGTGGTGTTTGATTTGGACGCATTCAACAACAATCGTGAAAAAATCAATATTTTTGTTGCATTTCCTTCATGGTTCATCCCTTCTTCCCTGTTGTGATGAAACTCAACCCCTCGCATGCTTATACTTGTATAATAGCGTTTCGCTCCAGAACGCCGCGGAAGAGAGGGTAGTAAGGAACGAGGGTTGTAGGCGAAGACTGCGGAAACTGTTGGGGGTGGCTGTAAGACGGCCACTATATCGAGGTCAGGGCGCAGACTGGGCGTAACGCCCATCGTAAACACACCATCGGGTCACATCAAAGATTATTCGCATTGTTGTTAAATTATTTGCAGCTAAAAATATCCAGAAGTAGAATATCCAGAAAGTAAATATATTAATCTTATTGATTTCTTTATCGACATTTTCAAAGGGTTTTCCAAATTTCACTTCTTTCGCGCTCATTGGAATCAAAATAAATCTTTTACTAAGGTTGAGGTACTCCTTGCATTTATTTGGGACCCCAAGTTTTTCATTTTACACGAATAAATCTTTTAACACTTTATGAGCCGTTCACGCCTTTTGGCGTGATTTTATAGCCAAGCGTTATGAGCCGTTCACGCCTT
>JAGXCT010031279.1:0-20829 GCA_022495035.1 Philopotamus ludificatus
ACAAAAATAGCATACAATGACGTAAGTGTGCTTCTTCTATTGTTGGCCTTGACATGATCTTTCCCCATTGATAGAAAAATAAAAATTTAACCGAAAAATATAATATACAAACATAGTTTTAACGCAATAACAAAACTTACGTATTTACGGGACCGTGTCTCGATACAACCTAAATGTGAATGGGCTCATCGAAGGAATTTTGATTACTTCTCGGTTCCCTTAATATATACTCGTGCCTAAATAGAGCGCAATTTTTTTTACATTTGTGTTTAAATTCATAACCACGACACATAGATATTAAATTTAGGTATAGGATAAATTAAGTATTAAATAAACTCAGACTATAATGGAGGGAAAAGTTGAAGGAAAATGGTGATTGGGAGGAAAGAATCTGTCGTGACTCCGCAACATTCATAACTGGACTAGATTAGTAGCTACAGATTGTTCCAGCTCGCGATAAACAATCGAAAAAAAAAATTTGCTGAGCACATTAAAACATATTCTCGTCAGCCAATAATAAAATAATCGTCCAATATGGCTATTGATGTCATGACATATGTACTACCTATTATATATCAGAGACATACATATGTACTAACATAATACAATTAAATTATGACAATTGGAATTATACAACGCAGTTGCTCAATAACCTCTGACCAGTGATCTGGCCAAAAGTATAATTTTAGATTTTTTTCACCTGGTTTTTTTATATTCCTATTTTTTTTTATATTTTTATATATAAGGTAAACAAGTAAGTAATGTTTTTTTAATATGTAACAAAACTACTTTAACAAGTGCTATTCAAATAGTATTTTGTAAAATGTTTTCATTGTTAATGTGTTGTGGATGATTTTTTTTGTAAATGATATTTGCTCACCCCCTGGAACTCAAAATTAGGGAATCCCCACCGGTTGGGAACCTCTGCTTTAGAGCATTCAATTAGAAATAATAATGTTCTTTGTAATATCCTTTAAAGGTTGAGTTGATCTCTGATCTAATGGTTAGATAATCATAATCAGGGGTCTCTAACCGGTGGGGAATTCCCCTCTGGAGAGAAATATGGAGTTCCAGGAGTTAGTTCCCTGAATTGCTAGCATAGAGAGCGGAAATCGATTAGTGTAGCCTCATGTTTCAAGCTGCTGGTGTTGGCAAAATATGTAAATTTTGCTTCATTTAAAGAAAAGTTATTGCTTTATTCTCCTCTTGAAATTTATAGAAAGACTACAGATATTTAAGGAAACATGCAGTTCATCATCTAGTTCTTTTTTTATACAAATGTTCGATGGCTTTCAATAGGAAACGTAATTGAGCGAGTATTTGAGCTTAGAAATGAGCTTAAATATTTTTTGATGCTCGAGGGGAGTTAGACTTCTTAGCCTGGCTAAATAATAAGAAATGGATTATGCGCCTTGCCTATTCAGTGGACATTTTTGAACAGTTGAATAAACTGTATCTTCAGATGAAAGGAATACATACAAATATCAGAAAATTTACAGATATCTTAGAAGCTTTTATGAGTAAGATCGAAAATTGGAAGAGAAAAAGTAAGATGTGAAAAACAATGTTGCAATGATTGAAACATTATCATTAACTCTTCTTGTTGCTAATGGCAACGAACACGATCTTCCAGAATTGTTAAGAATTTCATTTTTGTAGTATTTGGAAACATTCACATAAAAATAAAGTTTTTACTTCAGTAAAAAACGTAAAAATGTCAAAAAATACTTTTTTATTAAAATAAACTCAACAATTTTTCGAGAGACGAATCGAAAACATAAAATAATATTTTTTTTCATGTTGTATTAGATAGGATAAATTAATCCATTAAATTATGTTTTGTTTAGCAGTTTTTTTTATATTTTTGAGCGCAGCACAGTGGGCGGAATCATAAATTCTCCTACCGAAAATCTGTAACTTTTTTCTATTTGTGTTAAATTTATGAAATTTGAAGCAAATATAGCACATGATATATTCTTTCATATCAAATAATAAAATTAAAATATATATTCAAAAATAATGTTTAAAATATTTAAAAATACCAATTATGAAAATTTTACAAATATGCCATGTATATTTTTTTTATATGAAATTATCTGCGTAATGTCATAACTAAAAATAAAAAAAAACTAAATGAACACATAAAAACCCAATATTTTATAATATATTAAAAATTTGTTAATTATTTCGGATCTATTTGGGACCCCATTTTTTAATTTTTTTTGTATATATCTAAAAAAAAGCCAAAATAATAAATATTATTAATAATCATTGACCTATATTGTCCCCAATTGCAAAAAAAAATAAATACAAACAAAAATTCGTTTCTGTTGCTACGGGCGCGAAGATTTTTCTCGCTCGCATTCGGTACGATGTGCACAAGTGCGAGTGAACCGTATCGTCGGCGGCGTGTTCTCTATATGCGGCGGGCGGGACATCGCCGAATGTGCGATATATTGATGAATTCTTCATCAATATCTTGACTTGAAATACTTGGAGTCTATTTTCCATTATAACTTTTATTAGGACTTTTGGTTACGCAGATGTTTTTGCGCCACCGAACAGTGGGACGGATCATGAATTCCACTGCAAAAAATCTGTAACTTCTTTTTCATTTGAGCTAGACTTATGAAAATAAAACAATTCTATTGTATTTTTTGAAATTACGATATTACAATATCAATCAATTATTTGCCATTTTATATTTGAAATCGAACTTTCGTAAAAAGCATTTTTGGCAGTAGAATTCACGATTCCGCCCACTGTGCCAAGTCGTAATTAGGTTAAATACCTTTGGGGCCGAATTGTCGGCGTTGAGTTGGTCCGCGCCGAATTGTCGGCTGGACTTGGGGAACTTAGGGAAACACATCTCATATTTTTAATCGGTGGAAAATTTATGGATTTTTTTTAGGATCAGTTCAGGATTCGGAGGATATTGCTATAAAGATGTTTTTTTTTTAAATAATTTTTATTTTCAAATAAATAATGTAGGTGTGAAATAGAGTTATAGCCAGTAGGAAGTTGTCCACAGCCGAACGCCACATATCCCATTATCCAGCCTCATTGTGCAGATTGACAGCGGAGGCTGGGTCGACTTCAATGCGGTCTCAGCCAGCATGTGTAGCAACAACAGCGGAGGCGCCACACAAATACCAGAGCAACCACGGCGCTTTCATCCGTCCATCAAGAGCAAAACACGGGCTAGCGAAACAAATCAAACGGCGCGTATAACGAAATCAGAAAATAAACGAGTCACATGTCCAATTCGGAGGCTATCAAGTGAAAAAACTGATAATTTCACGATGGTTGCCGGCTCGCTGGTGGTTTCGACACATTTGGCGGGTGGTATGTAACCGATACCACTAAACTAGTTATACCGAAATTACATCTGATCCAGTTTATCCAGAGCACATGATCCATGGTGAGGTAACGCGCCGATCTTTGTGCATAAATAAATACATATATATTTTTTAAACATAAATTTTCAACGATTTCCGCACTAAAATGATTATTTATAATTAGTCTCGTATGAGAGAGGCCGCTGATCTCAGTTGCAAATATAATCGCGGGTTAATCGGTTCGGATCTCGTTGAGTTTATTATTATTGCCCTTATGTGGATTATTCAGTTGCTCAACGCTTGTTAATAGACCGCTCATAAATTGAGGAAATAAATTAGGTTCTAATTATTTTAAAACATGTGGCCGAGGGCTATGTCTAGTACTAAATGTTGTGGGTGGCCACTAAGTAGCGAATATAACATGAAGACAATGCATTCTGCAATGAATAACAAATGCCATAAAGATCAAAAATGGTGGTGAAAATTAAAAAAAAATACATTTTGGAAAGATAATGAAATTTTCAATGGATCACCATTTACATTTATGTGGGTGATTATGATGGTGTCTGTGACAGTTATGTGGAGGTGAGCGTTTGTGTTTTTGGCCTGATTTATTTTCATTTGAACCCGAATTATCGCTTCTGTTATTATCGCTTCTGTTATTATCGCTTCTGTTATTATCGCTTCTGTTATTATTGCTTCTGTTATTATCGCTTCTGTTGTTATCGCATATGTTGTTATCGCGTTTTTTGTGGCCCTTTTCGTGGGGGGTAATAATATTCCCCGCCATATCCATGTTAAATCTTCCGAGAGCCTCCTGTAATTCTTCAGGGGTGCCAGATAAATGCCATACGTGTCTGTGAGCTTTGCCATCGTCTTCTTTGCTAATAGTTACATGTTGTTCCGGATCGTCTAGGTTGACGATATCTTCGCGTAGCTCTGGGACATTGTTGGCTTCGCCCACTTCAGTTGCGCCACCACGTTCTAGAGTTTCCATTTCGTTAGGTTGAGTGGGTTCTTTTTGTTCCAAAAGTTCGAATTGTTGATTTGGATCTGAAACGGGTTCAGCTTGCTCTTGTATATCCGGACTTCTTTCAAGAAAAGATTCTTCCACTAGCTCCTCTCTGGGAGCTTCTTCCGTAAATTCTTCTTGGCAGAAGACATGGTTTAACTAAACAAAATAATATATAAATACTTATTTAATAATAAAATCAAAATTAAAATCAAATTTTACTTACGGCCACGATCACAAAACAGGACCAGAAAAAAAATAGGAATTTCATTTTGATCGCGCGCACAGTACGATCGTTAAATGAAATAATTCCTAATTCTCTAATTACCGCATTATATACCTTCGTCTCGGAGTGTTTCAGCTGCAGCTCTATTATCATGAATTATTGACAAATGAATCTTTTTGTAAATAGTCGATATTTATGTGTTTACTACAACAAGCCAAAAACCTATGCGCGGGACAAACGACAAGGGCATATCTGTAACACATATTTGCAATGTTTGCACAGCTCTGAAATCTGCGCTGCATCAATAAGATCAATGTGTGTAATTAAGATAAATACAAAAACATATTGCTCCGCGAATACTTTTAATTAAATATTCAATCGAATCAATCGTTTTTCAAAGGGGTATCACTCTTAATTATTGCTGGTGTCCTTCCGCTCGACCTTGAAATCAAGCCGTCAGTTTTTGCTTGAAAAAAAAAACAGTCCCGTTGTAGTCAGCGCTACTACAATTTGCTATATCGAGAACGAATCTTTAGCAAATCTATAATCACGCGTCCGCAAATCGGCGCTTGACCGGTAGCAGGAGAGGTGGGATTCCTCCTTCCAAAGGACACACTATCTATCTTTTTCGTGATATCAGAGCCACGCTTAATTGCAGCTGGTTCTTACCAGACTTCTGAGTCAGTCAATTCCTGACTGCCCACGATAATTTCAAGGCTAAACTTAAAGAGTTTAACCTTGTTGCATCTTCACATTGCTGGTGTGGAGGCTAATGTCAATTCCTTCTGCCTTTCATTAATAAACTTTAGTATTATGTTTTAACATCACGCGTTTCAAGAAAAAAACTGCTTTTGTTGCACCGATTGAACCGCCCCAAGCCGGTATATGCGGTGTGGGTGGATGGCAAGGGATGGAGCTGTGTCGGACCGGTCTGACACAGCCTCGTCCTGGGTATATAAGTATATATTGGTATCATTATTATTAATTTTATTTATTAACAACATACAGCATGTCCTTTCTTGTGATTTCCCACTTTTCGCAGATGGCTTAAAACTTTTTAAATAAGTTTCTTCAATAGATGATGCCCTTTCGTTGCAGCTAAATATGAATTCTTTGCTCGAATGGGCATCTACTAATCGTCTTCCGCTTAGTGTCGGAAAATGTCAGGAAATGACGTTTTCGAGATCTACAGAGTTTCTAATCATTGATTAAATGGTTGGGAACGTAACTCTTCCCAGAGAGTCATCAATCAAAGATCTTGGAATTCTGTTCGAATCTAAATTTAGATTCAATTCACATGTATACGAGATATGAATAGAGCTTCAAGAATGTTGGGCTTTGTCTTGAGAAATTCTCATTTTATACATAGCAACTTAGTTATAAGGTTGCTATACGATACATTCGTTCGGAGTTTACTTGAATCAGGTTTCATTATATGGGCGCCTTATGACGCCTCGAATTCACTCAGATTAGAGAAAATACAGAAAAAAATTCTAAGATATCTTTACATGAGCAGTTTTAGATTCTACCCCAGTTTATACTGCTTTGAGTATGTAACTCTTGAGAAAAGAAGTTCGATCTACTTGGCAAAGCACTTCTTCAAGCTGTTGGTTGGTGCAGTACATAGCCCCCTTGTAATCTGCAAGTTGCCCTTAAGGGGGCCAACTCACTACCATCGAGCTCGTTCACGTGTGCTTTTTCTTCTGTCAAATGTGAGGACAGGTGCTCTCGGAAACTCTCTAGTTACCAGAGCTATTACTCTGCTCAACCACTCGGCTAATCATGTTGATTTTTTCAATGTAAAGTATCGCCATTTTGTTGAGCTGTTGTATGAAGTGTTATAATTTCTTAAAAGGGTTCAACTAATGATACTTATTCTTATATTATTATATTTTTTTATAAATATCTTTGTTCTTTTTTTACATTATAAGTTTTTTTTTATATTTACATGTTTTTTTATATGTACATATTCTTTAATATTTACATATTGTTTTTTATAATTTTATTTACATTGTAATTGTTTGGCGAATTGGATCACTCTGCAATGTCAACCACGCATTGTCTTTTAACAATAATAAAATACTAAATAATATATCTATAGCAGTAGTGGCAAACCTTTTCGTAAACAGCATACCATGCGTCATATAACTGAGACACCTTTTCTACTATCTTACGTTCATAGTTGGGGTTAGACATAGAGATAAGGGTAGGATCTGTTTCGCTCAGATGAGGAAAAAGAATAATTCAAACACGCAACTAAACTTAAATAATGCACGTTTAGTTGCGTTGCCGAAATTAAATATATACCTATACATATTTTTAACAAATTTGACTAAGCATTTCAATTAAGTTTTGTTTACGAAGTAAAAATGAGGTTATAATTTATAAATGCGGGAATATAGTTTCTTGATTTAAATAACTTAATTTTTTTAAGATATTGCATATTTAAAGTATTCTCACACAGTATCTTTTGGTGTATCATGCAGTAATATTTTAGTACAGGACGAAAGTTGTAGTGCCCTCAAATTTACCAAACATTGACGGCGCTTCGTCAGTACACGTACTGATGATTTTATTATATTCTATTTTCTAGTAAAAAATATACGTTTTCTAAAAATGTGTGATCCTTTTGGTTGCGGTTAGGTCCATCAGGTCCAACCAGTGAAAATGAACTGTAGGTGACTCTCGGTTCGATCCGCTACCCCATGTCCGTGTCCGGCATGATAAAAGCGAGGGATGGAATACTGCCTCCTTCGTCTTAAATAAATTAATTCATATGTGTACGACGGGTTGTTAGGGCCACGCTCTTTCAGACTCACGTGGACTTCACACTGAGGACCTGACGCAAGTGGAACTTTACGTAGTATCTTAATCGTCTAAAAAAATGTTATCTATGTTGCAAATTAAAACCAAATAAAGTAATAGACTGGATGCTGAATAAGACCTGCGGTGTGCTCTTTCAAGCACTCCATGTATCCAAGTACTGACATAGAGAAAACAATCACAGCTTTCTCATTGATTGAATTCATTGTCACATAAAATAAATTTAAGTAGAAGGTACTGAAATTCTGAAATTTTTGTTCATTGAAATATTCATTTGTAGGCAGGCGCCTGAGCCGTCGGAGGCGACCCAAGAGGAATCTGGCTCCGGGAAGCCCCCGCGAGTTGACCTATCAGGCTGGTCACTGCGGTTTTGGGTTCGGAAACTAACGGACTCCTTCGATGTGGATCCTCCGTCGACGGATAGAGCGTGTATGTGCGCTTCCTAAGCGGGTGACCCTTGTCTATCATCCGTAAGGGTTGGGCAATCGAACCCCCAGTGAGCCCCCATGTTCAGATGATGAAAGGGCATGCTAGGTCTGATGCAAATGCAATGTTGACAGCATATCACGGCGGCTCACGTGGGACATCCCTAACTTTAGAGTAAGGGATGGAGTGTGCGGTAGTGGCAACTCAGCCCAATTCTGTCCACTTCGCAAGCCTTGCAGTGCTGGGCGTGAGGATAGCGGGGAGGGTATCGACCCCTCATTCCGTGACGTGAAGCCGAAGCATCTTGTAAGTGTACTGCTGACCTTACCGGATCCTTCCTTGCTGGTTCGCCAAGTCATCCCTCGCTAGGGGTGAGTTTGTTGTGTCCTTGGTGGAGTCATCTTTATGCTCCCTTAGCATCACCAGAAGACGCAAGGTTGTCCTTTACTTTGAGATTGTGAAGATACTGCTTTTTTAAATCGTTCTAGCTGTTCTTACTCGCGCAAAAATAACGTTTTTTCCAATATAATTGCAAAAATTCGTTAATAAATCCAATTTCCTGCGAATAATGCCGCATTCTTCGATCGCATAACGCATTCCTCGATGTAATTGAACCGTCAAAGATATGCAATCGTCGAAAACATCGAAGCAATAAAATTATGTTTGTTTAGGACCAAAAAAAATATATACAATAGAACAAAACCGCAACATTTGCAATCAATCAAGTCCCACATGGGAGACGATTGCGCAACGTTATCTATCTTGTAATCTAATATCGCAACGATAGGTCAGATACAAATGTTAGAAAATTAAATAAAAATTGAACGCTGTGTGAGTCATGGATCCGATAGATCATTAATCCTGTCAATCTTCCGTTATCTACGATCTGCCACGCTACGGTTCCGGTTTCTCTAGATCCGATCTGTCTGTGTATGTATGTGTGTGTGCGAATTTGCGGTATAGAAAATGACCGGTCGCTTTTAAGTGCCTGTAATCCAATTATAATTCTATGCCATTAGCGAATTTCATAAGCCAATATTGAATATTGTGGACATAACTGTTTTTTTTTTTATTATTTTTTGGGTCCATATACAAAAATTGGCGGCAATGTATGAACTTATTCAGCTGTCCGTTTCAATGCTGAAGAATATGTTAACGTAATATATACATAGAAATATTCTGTATTACGTATCCGATCTTAATGGCCGCGTAGCTGCGGGTGATGTTGGTACAAGTCGACGAAAAAAAAAATTGCCACAGGTTTCGCAATCGCAAACAATAAGGAACCAGAAATAGAATTAATATTTTTTTTTTCGATGTTATATTTTCATCAATAAAATTTATCATTGTCTTCTTGTCATACTAATGTTGCAAAAATGAGGGTCCGAATGCATGGTACGATAGCGCCTTTGGCGACTATGCCTTCACTTTCAAAAATCAATTTGATTGTGCAAATTTTTTGTTTGTCGAGAATATAAAAAAAAATGCATAAAAATACTATTATTATTGTAGCATTTGTCATGTCAAATATTATTTATACCGCGTTGGGCAATTGTATAAACAAATTCGTGGACGTTTGAGATTTGCTCTGTATACATAACTACGTATGTGGAATCTTAGAATGGATTCAAACGATAAAAAAAATCATTTTGAAGATAATTAAACATTACACACGAATTTTTTTATGATTAAAATAAAATAATACATATAATACGTCGTAGCTAATTTTGAAAGTGGTATAAGTCAATAATAAAAATGTATTTATTTATTATTATTAAAAGACAAAGCACGGTTGGCATAACAAAACAAATACATAAATATTAAAAAAAAGTAAATAATAATATAAAAAGCAACATTTAAATATAAAAACCTGTATAAAATAAAAAATATAAATATGTAACGAATGCAGATAAGAACAAGTATCGTCATTAATTGCGCCTTTATAAGAATTTATAAAATCTTATACAATAGATCAACAAACTGGCGATACTTAGCTTATTATAGAGCAATAGCTCTGGTTACTGGAGGGTTACCTGGATTCAGGGTTACACCAGGCGACCCTGAATCCTTGCACTGGGGTATAAGCTGGGTAAAATCCAAATTCTCTCATGTAGAGATATCTTAAGAATTTCTCATGGATTTTCTCCATCTTGAGGATATTCTAATCGTCATATTGGTATGGGTGATATGTATGTAATGAGGATTTCCCAAGACAAAGCCCAACATTTCTTGAAGCTCATACCTCGTATACATGTGAATTGAATCTAAATTTGGAGTCGAACAAAATTCCCAGGTCTTTGATAGACGAATGTCTGGGAAGAGTTACGTTTCCAAGCATGTAATCAAAGGGTAGAAATTCTTTAGATCTCGAAAATGTCATTTCCTGACATTTTTCAACACTAAGCGGAAAACAATTAACAGATGCCCATTCGAGCAAATAATTAATTATCTAATCTAATTAATCTAGTTTAGAATTGAGTCCAGTGTGGTCGACTTTATCAAACGCCGTTATAGATAACGTCGACCTAAGTCCCCTTATTTAGTGACTTAGACACATCGTTTGAAAAGCTATTAAGCTTTTTTATTATTTAAACAAAAAATAGATAATTCGATAATATGTATATCTAAGATTTTTTTTGTGAAAAACTACCCATCATTTAAGACCTATAATCAGTAAATTAAAAAAAATTAAGTCGACATCTTATACATAACATGTATTATCTAAAAATCCAAATATCTCAAATAAAAACATAAATTTATTAGAAAATCTAGGATCAGAGGGATTTATATTTTTTTTATCTATTTCTTATCAAAATCATCTATTATTTATCTCTAATTATTTGACAGATTTCATTTTCCTCTCTATGTGATATTAAGTCACTTAGTCACAATTAAAAATTAGTCTTTTTTCCTAAAGCTTTTATTTATATTAAACTAAATTCTGACTAGTGATTGTGACAAAATAGCGAAAATAAAATCTCCCATATAAGGAAAGATGCATTGCCTTTTTTTTTCAACATTTGTTACATATATATAATTTATTTATATTTATATAATTAATTAATTTAATTTTTATTTATATATAAAATATCTATGTGTATGCCAGGGTTGATTGAAAAAATATTTTTTTTTAATTTCGCGGGCTGAATAAGTCTAATTGTCCCAATTTTTCGATTTTGTAATAATACACTTGTTAATGACGTATCTTGACATTGATAGCCATATTACGTTACAGCTTACGTTATTTTTAATCATCAAAAAGGTTTCACATGTTTTAATGTGTTTGACGATTTTTATTTGTGGAAAACCATTGATATTACCTATACACATAAAGATTCGATAGAGATTTTAAAGATGGAAGAGGAATGAGTCTCTCACACTAATATCTCCCCTCCCCCCCAGTGTCAAACGACGAGACTGGTTAATTTGGTGACAGGTGCTCTCGGAAACTCTCCGGTATTACTCTGGCCAATCACTTTTATTTCATCCAATAAGTTAATTCGATAATTTTAATAAATATTTTTTTAGTCAAGGATATAAAAGCTTTTCATATTCAATCCTAGTGTTTAAAAATCGCCTACTGGCTCTTATAATTAGTATATTTTGTAGTAACGAAACTTATATCATATTTTTATATCAATTTAAATTAATGGTTTCAAGCCATGATTCGAGATCTTGTATGATGACTATTGTTAACCATACATGGCAGTGGCCAGTATATATTTGGCTAAGTAGGGATTACCCCATATCACAAGTCATCGAATCGCAATCGATACGAATCGTGAATTATTTAACTTTGAACGCACTCGACTTACTCACGGACTAATTGCCTGCAGACTGATTGCTGGGTCTTATCTCCGAAATCTATTTCTAAATTGGCGATGGGTTTAAAAATTCCAGTTTCTCCGCTATCTCATTCGGATGTATCACAAGTGTTTTTAACACTTTCCACAGATCGAATCACAACAACATCAGCGTCCGTCAGGCCGTCGAAACATGACGTGTACGGTCAACCGTGTGCCGAAAAATGTATCTCGGCTTAATTGCCGCAATGAAATCCAATTGCATACATTTTTTTCGGCATATCTCGTTCGATTGCGCAACAGAAACTTCTAGAAATTTAAAATTCATAATTTCGCTCTATCCCACGGTGCGGTGACTGGATTCTGTGCGAAATGATTGACCCACGCGTTCGGAGCCGGGTATCTCGCAGAGAGATAATTGCATTTGACACATTTGTATCGAGAAATTATCTAATAAATCAGGTGAAAGTACTGCTTCCTTTGATCGATACTGCTTCGTCGGATCTATACCGACAGGATGTGACTACCTCACACTGGTACACTACCGTATCGGTAGAATGAAGCCGAGGATAAACCTGTTTTTTTTAATTAAATATAAAAAAAAACGCCTAAAATTTATTATTTAGTTATAAAAAAAATATTAAAATAATCACCACTAAGGAAAACTGTAAAATCAATTGATCAACATAATGGTAATTTTATTCTAGATATTTTCGAGAATATTTTATGCGATTTCCTTCTGAACGGATGCGTTTACTGTCTCGTTTAATATAGTTATAAGTTAATTTTACTTCTGATTTCCGCCGTTTTATTTTTCTTTTCACGTTAATCGCTGAATAGCATTTCCATTGTCAGGAGAGAATCTAGTTTTATAATTATTTTTCAAAATAATAATAATAAATATTTCTGTTCAGTTTTATTACGGCTTATTTTAAAAAAAATATCAGTTCGGTTCCAGGTTTTAGTAAGTAATTTTTTAATTGTATTAAAGAAGAGTTAATAAAAAGAGAAAATAAGAGCCATTTTTTCTCTTCGATTTAGCTCTAACATAAAGATGGTTGTTAGTCTTTGTTTTTAGATTCACCTCCGGTTTAAAGTCCAGATAAAAACATCAGCTTAACTGTAAACTTAATTTAAATATATAACAAAGAAATCGGGACCAAATTATAGAAAAGCCGCGTTATAGAAATCGAAGACGAAATCATTACAACGATAATTTTACTATTTGCCTATTTAAATGACCATGTTCAATGTCAAGTGTTATTTTTATTGTCAATCGAACGGCATTGACGCTATTTTTTAATTTACGCGTCATTTTTATTACGAAATCCGTATTTTGACTTGGATTAATTCGGTGTCTCTTTTCTAGGAGGGAGCGGTATAGGAGGGACTGTAAGACTTGTTATAGAAAACCATGATATATCAGAGAGTTTACTTTATTTCAGTTTATATTTTTATTTAAATGGATAACGTGAAACAATAGTATTTTTACATGTTAATCGACCCGTCACGAGAGCTCGAAACCAACGCCGCTGGCCGCTGGGGTATATTTTGTATGAAATGAATGTTTGAAAATATACACTAAAAATTTCAAGTCAAGAATTGATAAATTATTCGACAATACCTTGACATTTAAAAAAATATGGATTATTTAATGAATAAAAATAGTTATTCATGATATATTAGTAGAAAAATCTACTAATTAATGCGACGCGAAGGTGACGTGCGCACAGAGCAATGGCCCACCGCGACTGAGGCTCGGTACCTGTGGTTTCTCTACTTGCATAGCACGATATTTTTTCTCGCTCGCACGTGCACATGCGCGATGTTTTTCTCACTCATATCCGGTACGGAGCGATAAAAACATCGCCGTTGTAAAGCAATATTGTTGTTTTAATTTTTTTTCGCAATTGCGGACAATAAAGTTCAATGATTATTCAACTTGGGATCACTAATAGACCCCATTGGCACAGCTAGGTTAAAAAAAAATTAAACTAACTAGACAGTTATTAGAATTAAAAAATAAATCGAATTTACAAAATAATCATAAATATTGCTTATAATACTTTTAAATAATAAATAAAATGTATAAATTATTATTATGATTCATATTTAATCAATATATTTTTATTACAGTCAATTAATAAGTGATTTTTATACTATCAACTAGAAATTAATATTTTTTAAATCATTAATTTAATATAGGGACGTTTAAATATTTTTTTTTGTGCATAAAAAAAATGCCTTAATAAGTAGATTTTATTACCTTAATGGAAAAGTCTTATAATTAGAGATATAATTTTAAATATAATTTAAAGGCTTAATAAATGATAAAATTAAAATCATTTTAAAATATATCCAGTAAATCTTCGATTTGGTTCTGAAGGCTTTCGCGTAAGTCGAAAAATCGCGTGGAATTAAAATATAAATAAATTACTATTTTTTATATTAATGTTTGACTATTAAATAAATTGTTTAAATAATCCAGATATGCTTTAATAACTGACGATATAAATAATATTTCATAATTGTTAATTTGCACAAGTGTTAGATATAAATGTTTAGGATTATTGTTTTATTGTAAAGCAAACAATTGCGAAATGAAATTTGCTGAAATGTTTAAAATGCATGCACCGTAATTTGTATGCACAAATGGATTTATTGCATAAATCGTATACAATTTAAATTAATTTCAAATATATTTATTTAACAAATAGCCGATGTCGAGACATTAATAAAATATGTTTTTTAATTTTTACGCAATCGAATTAATCCAAAAATAATTGAGTCAACACATATTTGATAAGATTTGACATGACCTTAATTGAAAATAAATATCTTATTATAATAAATTCAATGGAACATATCAATATAATCGATTATATGTGTTATATATGGCTTGTCCAGATTACGCCAGCAAGGTCATTAGGTTTGTTTGCAATGCCATAACATTGTGAAACGAGCGTTTCGCAATCCGGCGGGTCAATCGAGGGTCAGACCCTTGCTTTTATTTTCATTCTTTTGACATATCCTTGTCAAAATTTCAATATTCTCTGTCTGACGTAACTAACAATTGAGGCGGAATTAATAGTATCATAAGTTGGCATATCTCACCACGCGGAAACAGGATAAGCGCCAGTGACAAACGTTATCGCTTTCCCTTTCATCTGCGGAAATTCGCATGGAAGCTTAACAAATGACATCAGCTTTAATACAACAAGTGAAAGCCGAGCACATATCCACCTATACGAAGTTGAAATAAATCGAGCTAAATATTTAGGGCCGCCAATTAATGCGGAATATGTCTTTGGAATTTTTACAATTTGTCACACACGCCCAGTCCGACACTGCCGTTTCTTTTGCGGTCCGGTTGTTAAGTTATGCGTTGTCACCGGTGTATGCCAGTAGTAAATAATGGTAAATGGCATATGTAATTCAATGGTAAAACATGTGATGTAGGAGGGCCCGAGCGTATCTGTGTATATTGAAATTTTCTACTAGGCAAATAAATACATCATTTGCGTCTGGGTATGCAGGTTAATAGCGTTGGTGTGTTTTATGGATAGGTGGTTTATTCGTTTATATTTAAATGCGATATAGTAAATGGACTCATAAATGATATGATCAGGCGTGGTCAACCTTGACTAAAAATAAATGATTTAATAAAATATATTAGATTTTTTTTAGATATCACTCGTGCCTTTCACAAGGTCTAGCAAGACGGTCTACTTTTTAAACGCATCTCGGCATGTTATCGATTTACATACGTACGATTTATTAAATCATTTAAAAACAATAGATCCTTTAAATTAAAATTAGAGTCTAACTTCTCCTCCATCTGTCCGATTACGGCTGGAATCCCTCAAGGATCGAATCTCTATCCACTCTTGGCGCTATACATCGATGACAGTAGAAGCCATAATCTCATTAATAAAACAATGCTAAATTGCATAAATAACTATCAAAAGTGAAACAACCATTAAAGATACAACTAATCTTTGTCTCTTTAAAAAAAATATCAAATCCGAATTATATTAACATTAAAAATACCCTTATTTCGTGGAATTTCGAAGCGAAGTACTTCGGGGTCACAATCCAAAAAAAGCTCTGGGACCCGACGTATTCTAAATTCTTCAAAATTCAGAGGAAAATAAATATTACACTACGAATTACAAACACACCTTGATTAATTAAGAGAAATCTTCCTTTAACCCTTTTAATCCTAGCCTTTTTTGCATAGAATATGCAAAGAATCCCAAGCAATTATTTGGTAAAAAACGATAGTTTTCATTTTTTTTATCTCAGCTAATGATTCGTTTAAAAAAATAATTCTTTATGTGGGGCCCTTACTGTGGAATGTATGATAATAACTAATCTTTATGTAAGAATAAAAACATAAACAAACAAAAGAAAAAAATATTTATTCTTAAAACATCAATAATTCATTTTTAACCTAAAAATGAATTATTTTATGTAAAGAAATTAATTCGAAATGAAAATAGAAAATGGTTATTGTTTCGCAAAATTATCATATATCATGAACCCTTCCAGGAGCATTAATAAATTTGTATAAAGGTTCTTATAATTATTTAATATCTTATAAATAATCTAATCAGCTTTTTGGACAGGGGTTGCGAACATTTTTATATAAAATACCTCCTCATAAACTGTTAACATGTCACCCCATAAAACATTATGAATTTAATTAAACGAAAAAAATATATTTAGCATATTTTTTTATGTTTTGAGGCCGATGATAGGCCCCTTAGCAATTTTGGCATATACCAGTTGGGGGCGATGATCGGCCCCATGGGAGTAAAAGTGTTATTAACACCTTATTCAAAAATATACCTCTCCATTCTACGATAATCTTTATTAATTCACAGATATAAACCCATCCATTTCCTCTTCGTCTTCAATTTCTTAACAACTTTAGCTTGCTTCTATTCTCTTCTAATTTAATTAAATATTAATAATTTTTCAGTATTTATATGTTATTGGATATTTAGACAATATTGATAGACGAAGAGTAAAATAATACATTATTATTAGAACAGGTATTAGAACTGCAGTATTTAATTCCAAGGTTTCAGATTTTTTCCTGTTAAACTCTTTATAATCTAGCCCTTTAAAAATGATAAATATTGATAATAAAATTCTTCACATATTTATTATCACAAGCGAACAGAAAGGTAATAAAAATAAAATTCAGTATTCTTACAAAGTCAGTTTATTACAAATTTTATATACAAATTTTACGGTGATTATTAAAAAAATTAAAAAACGTGAATGAACCCTAGGGAGACCGCTAGAAAAGTATGCCACAAAAACCAGTCGATCATATTTTAAGGTCAATGGTGGAATCAAATCTTTGTCAAACAATATAAATTCTATATTTCAGAATCATCTTCATTATATAAGAAAAAAAAATATGAACATAATTTTAATGTTCATACTTATTATGTAGTTATAAATCTGATCGATTTTTACGACCAACTAACGTATTTTACTGGAGAGGAAAAGTGACTAATGAAAAAAACAATGGCTTTCTTACAGAGAATTACCTGTTGCAATCCTTCGAACCACACTTTCAATAAAGAAAGTATTTTTTTATGTATGCTGAGATTATTCTGGAGTACTATGAGTTACCTGAAGCTGTGTATTATGATCTAGTCTAGCGATTTAAATTAGAGTTATTAAAAAAATCTATCTACTTTTGTTCAATAATTAGTATTATTCAACATGATAATGCCAGGCCTTATACCGCCAAATTAACTCAAGAAAAAATAAACAAGCTTGGATTAGAACTTTTACCTCATCCAATTTTATCAAATTAATGCCTTTACACATCTGTGTGTTTATCTATTTTTAATAAAAAACCAATAAGCATTTAATTAGTTGCTATGGAAACAAGTATTTTTTAAAAACATATTACATGTTTTTCGCAATCAAAAACATATTTGATTACTATCAAATCCTTCTAATATATACATAGCTTAAGCTTAGAATATTGTAAAGATGCATATTAGCAGCTATATATAGTATAATAAAATCATCAGAGTGTTGTATAATAAATAAAAAATAACAGGTTATTTACAAACAGCTGGCGCCATTTAATTCCGCGAGTATTCTTATTCTGATTTTTCATATCCATGTTTTTACATAAGTTAGCTATTTTTTTATAATAAATAATTTAATTCACGTGTGGAAGTGTAATTTTCTCTTAAGATTTAGTAATAAATAAATCATTTTATATATAAAGAATAGTATATACAGGATGCGTCAATAAATTTCGCGAACTCTCGTGTTCTGATTTATTATATCCCTCTTTTTTGTTGTAATTTTATAACTTATGTATACAACAGATACATTTATATTCGATTCACATGCAAGAATCTATTTTTTTTTATTATGATGTAATAATAAATCATAGAGAATACTGTATACAGCTTGCGTCAATAAATTTCGCGAGTATTTGCACCTGATTTTACATAAGTCTGTTGTATTATTATGTATTACTTTTTTTAATTGATTGTGTGTTAAATCCAAATTTAGAATTCATGACTAATATCATAATTTAATAACACTTTTTGTATAACAAATATTTATATTATTAGTGTGATCAAAAGAAAATATTTTTTTTGAATAAAAGTTGGAGTTTTGGGAGCAAAATACTCATTGAGTCAGTTTTTAACTGATGCATATATATTTTTTTCCATTGTAACCGATCCGTCATGACGGCTCGAAATCAACACCGCTGGTCAATGGGGTCTATTTTCTATGAAATTAATGAATGAATAGACCTCAAAAAAGTCAAGAATTGATAAATTCCTCGACAGTACCATGACATTTAAAAAAATGGATTATTTAATGAATAAAAATAGTTATTCATTATATATATTAGTAGAAAAATCCACAATATCGATCTAATTTTGATTATACTACTAATTATAATGCTACGCGGAGGTGACTTGAGGAGTTTCTTAACTTGCGAAGCACGGTATTTTTTCTCGCTCGCACTTGCACATGCGCAATGTTTTTTTCTCGCTCATATCCGGTACGGAGCGATAAAAAACATCGCACCCGTGCCGCCATTGAATAACAATATTGTTGTTTTTATTTATTTTTGCGCAATTGACCGGAAAATAAAGGTCAATGATTATTTATATTTATTATTTAGACTTTTTTATAAAAATAAATCAAATAAATATTTAAATTTTTCAGTTTTTTCAATAGTTGATGCCATTTCACTACAGCTAAATATCAATTCTTTGCTAGAATGGACATTTACTAATGGTCTTCTGTTTAGTGTTGAAACATGTCAGGAAACGACATTTTCGATATTTAAAGAATTTCTTACCTTTGATTACAAGCTTGGGAACGTAAATATTCCCAGATAGTCATCAATCAAAGACCTGGGAATTCTGCTCGACTCTAAATTTAGATTCAACTCACATGTATATGAGGTATGTAATAGAGCTTCAAGAATGCTGGGCTTTGTCTTGAGAAATTCTCATTATATACATAGCAACTTAGTAGTAAGGTTGCTATACGATACATTGGTTCGGAGTTTGCTTGAATCAGGATCTATCGTCTGGGCGCCATATGACGTTTCGAATATCCTCAGGCTAGAAAAAAATCAGAAGAAATTCGGATTTTACCCGAGTATACCCCAGTGGATGGATTCAGGGTTGCCTGGGGTTCTTTAAGATGTTGGTGGGCGCAATGCATAACCCCCTTTTACCTTGCGAGTTGCCCCTATGGGCACCACCTCACTACTATCGAGTTCGCGTGTGCTAATTCTTCCGCTAAATGTGAGGACAGGTGCTCTCGGCAACTCTCCGGTAACCAAAGCTTTTTTTTAACCAATATGTTTGTATATGTTTGTTATGCGTAGTTGGCGAATTGAATCACTCTGTAATGAGTCTTTTGACAATAATAAACTTATAATATTATTTTAAATATGACTTTATTATTATTCATTGCAGTTCTTTTTTGGTATGCGTATAAATTATATGTAAAACGGCCAATTTAGTGAACGAAAAAAATATCCATTCTGAGTGACATGTCAGCCGTGGCCTTCTGGTGCCACATTATGTCATCGCCGTGTCAAGTGTCAACCGACTAAACGATACATGAAAAAAAAATGATAATAATCATTTCACGACTTTCGTTGCTCCCCATTTCGTCGTAGCAACCGACCCAGTTCGCGGCCGGACAAAGAAACAGACGAAGCTGTCAATGCTGACAAGACCGGACGGTTTTCACCCAATTTTTTGCAGCGAACCAATTAGCGGCAAATCGCC
The DNA here is from genome assembly GCA_022495035.1 of Philopotamus ludificatus. Taxonomy (NCBI): domain Eukaryota; kingdom Metazoa; phylum Arthropoda; class Insecta; order Trichoptera; family Philopotamidae; genus Philopotamus; species Philopotamus ludificatus. Next base: position 19,935 of record JAGXCT010031279.1, read on the forward strand.
ACCTACGATTTGCGGAGAGAGACCCGCCGCCGTCTATCTATTTAATTACCGACGTGTCGGCCAGTGCGCAGGCGCATTAATTAGGTGGGTCGCGTTGCATGTTGCATGCGTCCCCATATGCATATGAGGGCTCCGGCTCCTTGGGGCACGTTGCGCAACGCCGTGCCGGACAAGTGGTCTCGCCATCAATCAGCGCCACTAGGAAACAACAACAATGAGAACTAGGCGACCTGAGGCTGGCCGCTATCTGAGTCTGGGTGCAGTCCAGCGGCCGCTACTCGCCACTGATTGCTACTGATTTTGCGATTTAAATCGATTCGATGCCAATTTACATACGAGGTTTGATAATAAAAAAAACACACTGAATTTTTTCTCAATTAATCTTTATTTATTAATTAATATCATAATCATAGTAGTCTCCGTCAGACACATCATATACTTGTGATGGTGTTTCCGTATGACGTTTAGCTGTCTTAACGATCAGAGTGATGAGGAGCGTGATGGCGATCTTTGCTGTTTATGTTATGTTTAGTTATTCGACAAAAAATTTAAGAAGCATTCCATGGTTTAGTAAGATATTTTCGAGGAACCGTTTCCAACTAAATCTCAATTGTTTTCACATTACCGACAATAGAAATGTTTTTTTTTCCCCTGAGATATTCCAAATATGATCCTTGTGCAAGATTCGACCCATTAGTTGAACATGGCAATAAAGTTTTTGTGTTACATTACACTTCTCACCAACAACTGAGTATTGATGAGTCTTTGGTTAAGACAAATTGTCATACAATGCTCCAGCAATACTTTCCAAATAAAAAGCATCATACATGGGGGGTGAAGTTTTTTTTAAATTGTATAGCTGATAAATCTGAAACTTTGTTAAATAAAAATAATT